>KZ345197.1:160590-180662 GCA_002352805.1 Teladorsagia circumcincta
CCCTACTAACATATCCTCGGAATCAACTCCTGGTGACTGCTGGGACGTGCGCTATGTAATTTCGTGTTCCTTGCGTTCTAACGCCCCTTATCGAATCTTACTCAGCTGTTATCACCTTCGGACCCTCGCGAAATATGTTCCCGTCCCGCCCCCTATAACATATCCTGGAATTAACTCCTGATGACTGCTGGGACGTGCGCTACGAATTTCGTGACACACACACACAGACATAGCGCTTTATATATACACTGCGTTTCATAATTATAGGTCCACCCTAATTTTTTGCTATTCCAAACTTGCTGTGCATTTTTGGAAAATGCTGCTATTACCATTAGATTCCTCATAGCAAAAAACCCCCATGATGTTTTTCTGAGAAATTTTCTATCTGAAGTAACCTAAATATCATTTTTTGAACGAATTGTCACCATTTCATAATTATTGGGTCACTCATAAAAAGTTCTCATTTCTGATTATCTGTGGAGGGAGTTTGAGAAGCGGGGGTATAACCTAGCTTACTCGATATCGAGTTTACCATAGCCCATGCTACTTCACTCTCTTACCAATAACAAGCTCAAGTCAAAGCCTAATTGAAGACGAACAGCCGAGGGGGAGAATTGCTACCTACATCGGCCGGTCTTATACGTCCTAAGCAACTATGAGCGGAGTTCTCATGAGTGCGGAAAGAAGAGTGGTCCTAGCGAACAAAAGCTCCATTTCGATCAAGATTGAAGAAGAACTTAGTGTATTCTGTTGAATTCTACGAGGGGCCTGAGCAAGGTCCGAGCTGAAATGAGGCTTTCCATGAGAAAAACCGCTATGTGCAGAGTAACTCAAGAGAGTGAAAACATTATCAAAGGATCAAGGAGGAGTATCCTAAGATCATCTGAGCGGCACATGATCGCAGGTCTCCAATTCGTCTGAGAAAACACCTCAACTTACTGGATAAAGGTTTCGCAAATACGACACTTCGCGATCTTTACCTCTGTTTCCTCAATTCGTGTTTCTGGTGATCTGAGCGACGTCAAGAAAGCTTGGCTCAGGTAGATCTGACAGAATAGGAGGGTACCGCAGGAATCTGCGCAAATCGTCCTTGGTTCCGAGACGACGTAATTGCGGCGGAGAATCCCCTATGATTTGGAGTTCTTCTGTGCGGCTGTACAGCAAGAACACGCTTTCGCTTCCTACCATATGGATTCTGTTGAGTACCGTAGAGCTCTTAGGGAACGACTTTTACCATTTCTTCTTCACCGCCGTACCTGCTCCTTAACTTTTATGCGCGATACTGTGGCTATCCATGCCAGCCGCTCCACGTCAGATTGGATTGCAGAAAAAAATGTGGCAGTTCCAAGTGGTCCGCACGTAGCCCGGCATAAAATCCGATAGAGAATCCTTGAACTTTCATTTTAAAGGAGGTTTGCGGCAAAGCAAAAGCAAAATGTTACAGTAGAAAAAGTAAAACTGTCCATTATCAGCGGCTGGGCAAATTTGGATCCCATTGCTAGCTAGCTTGGTTGCGAGCATGCCAATACGCATTAGTGAGGTCCTTACAAATAATGGAAAGCCACCCCATCATTGAGAAGTTATAATGTTCTTCTTGTTGTAGTAAAATTTCTCGACAATTAGTGTCAATCGATCTTGCGAAACGGCGAAAATTCGTTTAAAAAATGATATTTAGGTCACTTCAGGTAGAAATATCTTCAGAAAAACATTACTGGGGTTTCTTGTTATGAGGAATCCATTGGTAACAGCAGCGTTTTCCAAAAATGCACAGCAACTTTGGAATAGTAAAAATTTAGGGTGTACCTATAATTATGAAACGCAGTGTAGTGTTACGTAACAAACTTCGAATAGTTCAGCGCACGCCCCACCCACTAATACCTGCTGAACTATGTTCCCAATTCTGGCTCTCCCCACTTCTTTATCGGCCTCCAGGACTTCTTGGAACCGAGTTGTATTTCGTGGATAACTCCGCCTACTTTCGAGCATGCTCTGCCCTCTGAAAAGAGGTCAAGGACCCCTTTTTAGAGGGCAGAGCATCTTTTCAAAGGGGTCCTTGACCCCTTTTCTCCGCAACCCCCCCCCCCACTTTTTCTCGTCTCCGGGACATCTTGCAACCAAGTTATAAGCCTGGTCGCAAACTCCGCCCACTGGCCTCTATCCACGTTTTTTCCAGTTTTTAAGTCATCTGGGAGCCGACTTATGAGATTATGTAGGGACCGTAATTGAGCTGTGAATTTTTATGGCAAACCCCGCCCACTTTGGTGCATGCTTCGCCCACCGATGGAAGTAGGCCTTCACCTCTTCTCGGACCTTTACCCACTTTTTCCCGTCTCTGGAACTTCTTCGAACCGAATTATCAAATTTGTTGGGAAACTCCGTCCACTTTCGTGCACGCTCCGCCCCTAGTAACGGTTGACCCATCTCCCTCCGTCAACTCCTATCCACTTTTTTCACAATCTCCGGGACTTCTTGGAATCGAGTTATAGGCCTCGGTGCAAACTCTGTCCACTTCGGTGCACGCCACGCCCATCACTAATATTTATGTTTTCCTCCTCCTCTAACCTCTACCAACGTTTTTTTTCCGGTCTCTCAGTCATGTAGGAGCCGAATTGTGAGATTGTGTAGGAAAGCCATTTGCCTAAGAGCACACTCCACCATTTGTAGGCTGACCTCCTCCCACTTCATGTATGCTGGAAACACCTTAGACATTGCTTACCTGCACAAATTTTTTCCTGCATGGCAGGCTTTCTCCCAACCGAGTTATGATTATTTTCGTTGAGCACCGCTTTTTTAGAGATCGCTCCGCCCAAGAGGCGGTAGGTCTCTCCACTTCATTCTGGCTTACCAACACACACCTATACTCACATTTGTCCCAGTCTCGAAGCTGTTTTGTGGCTGAATTCGGAATCATGGTTCTCGGTACCACTCATTTCGATGCACGCCACGCCTATGTGGGCGGGGCAACGCCTGGCTGATGTTGTTTTGTACCTCTGGAGACATGGCCCACCTATCCATAACTTGACCCGAACTCTGTAGGCTGTTGCTCATTTATTATCGAATTTCGTGACAGACGGACAGACAGACAATCAGACTTAGCGCATTATATAGTAGGGATATACACATTGTGCAATGGTGGTCCAAAAAGCGTTTGACGAGAAGGCGAGGGCGTCAAAAGTTATCAGAGCAGGGGTATGATATCGGGATATTGACAACGATTACTTGAGAGTTTCGGCATGAGGAAAGTTGATGAGGAGCTCGCCTCTGAACTGAGCGTAGATGAGGGAAGATTTAGGTTTTCGTGGGAATACTGAGGTGGTCACAAAATCGGTTTTTTCCTCAATGATTCATGACAGCAATCAGAAAAATGCTGGCTTTCTGCAAAATCTGACGGAACTTTTCGGATAGATAACCACCATCTAAACAGTATCCAGAAGTCTTTTCAAGGCCGAAACAGCACAAGAAGGCAGAAGGTAAGGATTGTGGGATTTGGCATGTGGTCTGCGAGTGGTCCAACGCTTCGACTGAGGATGAAAACATTGCGATGGAAAAACTTTATTAACAAGCTATCGAAATCGTGATTATCTGCACCGCGTTACTCGATTGCGCTATGTACAACCTACCCTACACTATTTGGATTAACTGGGCTATATGACTATGTAACCACCTTCCCAGCGCTTCACTGACCGACTAACAAACCGACTTCTAATTCACAGCGCTTCATCCCCTTTTGCAAGAGATTAGTTCTAGAAGAAAATATGCCTCCTAAAATTGCTGCTTTTTTTGGAAGTTCAAGTGAGTGAGTTCGAATTCTTCTTTCCGTTTTGAACAGTTTTTCAAAGCCTGAAATGGCCATTTAATCATCGCTTCCAAGCTCCCACTCATGCGCCCCGGACAGGGATCTCCAAGTTGTGATTGGAGTTTCAATTCCAGTCAGAAGTGTTATTCACGGTCCCTGCTCATGCAAGAATGGTTGTGCACGATGGAAAAATGACCCACTTTGATATGGGCGGGATGAGTGAAGTGCTCGAAAAATGTTCCACGATGCTGTACCTGACCCTTAAAAGGGAAATTCCAGTAAAAGATGGGGCGCTCTTCGAATATGGTGAGCCATAACGGTGCGACTGTTGGTGTGCTTTGCTCTAATCACTACTTCGTTCGGAGGGCCTTTCAATTTATGAACTGCTATCAGCTCCATTCATCGAAATCTCCTTGATTTCAAATGCACAATAGTACGGGTTGTTGTGTTGGCTGGAAGGAGCAACTGCGAGAAAAAACGTACCGCTTGTCATCCCCTGATACTGAGTCTAGGAAGAAGAAGGAGCTTCGAAGGAAACAAAAATTGCTTAGCACCCAAGAGTCGGTTCCCTTTGACACCCGACCTTGGTCCTGGAGGTGAACCGAGGCAGAGCTGAACCGAGTGAAAGGAAATGTGTGCAGTGCGGTGCATCCAAACGCGATGAGTTCACATAACATTGTACTCCTATCCTACCCCCCCCCCATTCCCCTCGTTGTTGCGACTTTGCCGAAGGTGGTTTAGATAGTGTCATACTTCTGCACTATATCTATTTTTCCAAGTCCTCTTTATACTTTGCAGTTATTGCTGTCGCCAGTTCCAAATGAGTCTTTTTGTCACGTATACATCGGCATAGCGTGCCTCTGGAGTACCACTGGTATAACCCTTTCAGTCCTTCGACACTGAGAAGCAGTATCCAGTAGAGGTTGCGGCATTCTCAAGATAGGATTGCTTGGGGTTCCCGTTCGTCCGATGTGAGAAAGAGGAAGTTGTAAGTGCCTGGGTTAGCGGTGAACTGAGCCGCGGTAGCCAATCGAAGAAAGTGTTTTACGCGACTCAGGCTCCATTCCGCAGGATGTCGAGAGCACGGCGCGTCTCTAAACAATGTCGCGCGCTTGAATACCTCCCATTCAACGAGAATCTAATTTTCAGAGACACCACGATATCTCAGGAAGAAGCTATGGATAATGGCATGGAGGAGCTCACTATTCAAGATGTAATGCAATCTTCCTCGTCAACTTTATGAACATTTAACCCCTTCAAATAAAACTTAGCAGTGTAATTGTACCTTACTCGAGATGGAGTTGGCACGAGCATCCAAAACCCTATCGATCTTTACACAACTTAGTTTAAGTCTATGGTCTCCGCTATGGTTCGTCGGAGTGTGTCAAACAGACTTCTCTGCTGCTCATGGGTGAGAATCCTCAACGGGACCATTTCGAAGAAACCACTTTATGAATGACTTTATTCACCGCAGAAAAGAGAATATCCACGTCAAAGGCCCACTTCTTTGCTCAATTTAGTGCTTCTTAAGGAAGGACATTATGGCATTTTAAAGTATAAAATCGCATCTATCAAGAAAATATTCCTCAACAGGGCCATTCTAGATACATCAGTTCTCCCAAGGACTTTTAGCGAAATTTCGAACGAGCCAGTCTTCTGGTTAATAATCGTGCACCCCAGAATCCCCTTAATTTTACCTTAGGGGTTATTTTATTATACCGCATAATTTCAGCACTCATTAAAGAGAGCAAATCGAAGTAGTCTTCCTGATTTGTATTCTTTTTTTTGATTCACGTTCGAAAATGATCACGATTTTAAACTTCTGCTCCAGCTCCATTTTTGAAGAGGCGCAACAACTGCGCTCGTCGAGGACTTGAGCCTTTGACCGCGCAGTCGGAGCCCAACCACCTACCTACCCACTCCCCCTATGCACACACAATCGCGCTCTTGATGCTTCTCTTAGTTTGTGTTGGCTACGTTTGCGCCCCAAAGTGTGGTTTCAAAAAACTGAGGCCAGAAAGTTCTTTCAAGTCGTGCCCCACCTTTTTAAAAACAGTTACTTGCATGATGTAGTGGCACATACATGTAACAATAAACTGCGATCGATTTTCCTGAGCGGCTCTCTCAATACAAAAATGGGCTGAAAATTCTAGCGTAACACCTTTTTGACAACACCTTTCGATAAAAACTCGGTTATAATGGTCACTGATGGTTTTGATAGTAATATGGCATCCACTACAAGCCGATGCTATCCCGGAACATCACTCAAGCATCAATAAGACTTTGTCACCAGCCGGGATCGAACCATTGAGCACCAAATACTGTCGCTGGACCACGCATGTGATAGCTGCGCTACGTTTCACCTTCCTGTATGGAAACACAATTGGCGAAAGTCCTCTCGTCTCTGAATCAGCTATCCAAGAAGCCTAAACATTCAAACCGTTAGGTTCATTCCTTGACAAGAGCCAGAGAGTTGTGGCAAATTTTTGACAAATAACCTATTTTTACTCGAATTACAATAGAAGGCAAATACCACCGCTCAGCGAACTCTTGCGCTCTTTGAGGAAGCCGCCCACGCGCCTTCTTAACTGGTGCTAATTGACGTATAATAGTAAGGAGTTGGCGTATTGTCTAAGAGGTCACCGCCTCACAAGGTTTCAATGGATCGTGAAAAGACCACCGAATCCGCCAATGGGTCTCAGCGGCTTGTTTTACCACCTGACACCTGTTCTCTCATTCAAAGGATACTGTACTACAGTACTCCGCCCACGTGTCTGTTATGCGTTACTCGTCAATGACCGACCCAGTGATCACTAAGCATCTTTGATGGAATTACTTCCTGAGAAATCAAAATTATTTCTTGCCCTTCTAAAGTCAACAGATGTCCACCTCATTTGCTATTTTTGCTTTCATATTCTTTCTTCTGAATTTTCTCAGCATTCTAATAACCAACAAGTCACAAATACTGTTGTATTCTGCTATTCAAATCAATAGTATGAGTTTAGTAGTGGTACAAATAGTGTTAATCATTGTTTAGAATTTTTTTTTGTTCCTATACGTGTATTCTGGGAATGAAGGTAGGCTAGGAGCAAGAAGAACAGCGCAGTTTGGAAATAATGAGTCACCCAAATCCACTCAGCCTTCCGTCCTTCAATCTTTCGTTAGTCAGATCTATGTGGGAGGGCAATCACAAATCGAAATGGGGGGGGGGGAGAGGCATGGAAGGGGTGAGGAGGCTGAAGAAGATCTTAAGCACATAGCGCATAAGCACAGTTTTTTCGTGGCAAAGGGAGAAAACATTGGGGTGGGGAGGGGGGAGGTGGGAGTATTCAACAGAACTGTGCAATCCCGACCACTTTTTTCCGTCTCATGCTATGGTTTGTGTGTGTGTGTGGGGGGGAGGCACTAGCTGACGAGTGCTGTATACAGAGCCTATATAGAAACACGTGATCTGCTTTTGAGTTGGTTAGTAGCTTGAAAGCGTCTGTATCCTGCACTGACTCCATTTCTCTATCATGCGTGTGCACACAAAGTTTCATCAAAAATTTGGGGCGCAAAATTTGGCGACAAGAGTGAGGGCTTCCTCATGCTTGCTTTTGTTCTCGGTCTGACCGCGCGTAGCACTCTCACCTTTTTGTTGTCGAACCGGTAGCATAAAGCAATTCCTTGAATTATCTTGCTCATTCGAGCTTTCCATCCTGCGCCGGCGCCAAGCATAGCATAGTTGGTCAAAATCTTGAACAACCCTTCTTTCCCTGAAGATCATACCTTCATCCACCATTACCCTGTGCTTCTCGGGAAAGTCTGTGGTCCAGGAGAAGGCCGGGTGTAAAAGTATATAAGCAGTAGAAATGATGACATTAAGCAAAGTTGATTCGGAGCATCATCGAATTTGTGGAAATGGGTTGATAATAACAAGTGAACATATAACCTATAAAGTGCTGACCAGTACATCCAGATAGTATGGGTGTGAAATTTCGGCTCACCAAAGGAGTAAAATTAAGCCTGCTACCTTTTCTGTTTGATGGAATCAAATATCAATATAAATATTTCATTTTTTTTACTTTCCCCATTTTCCTCCTCGCATATGTAAAGCTCAGCCAAAGGAAGCAAAGAAATCAGAAAATATGACAATCCAGTAGTTATTACCATCGATCATGTCTTCTCGGGTGATCCGCTTTTTTTTCCTTTTTTTTGTGGAGCTTCGCCTTTCATTCAGCAAACGATCGCCTTTTCTTCACAACGGGGGCCCAGTCCTACAAACTCTTTCACCCTTTCCATGTTCGAGTACAAATTTTTCACATGTGCTCATGATTTTCAATGCCAGCGCCAATTATAGCGTCTAACGCGGAAAGTTTTAGAAACGACTCCATCTAGCGATTTCCAATTTTCAGTAAACTGTCATGGAAAAATCCATAAAATTCTACAAAATGACAATGGCCACGAAACTTCTCAACAATTTTTAAAACATTTAGAAAAATCATTGACAATCCTGACAAAGTGACATACTCGAAGTCATATCTACTCCTTACCTAGATCAGACCTTTTTAGACTTCTAAACACGATTTTGGAGCTAAAGCCTGCGCCAAACCAGACCTCACTTTTTCACCTTATTCGCTTCACCTTATTACCGTTTGTGGTTCCCTTTCCAATAAGATTTTCTGCCATTTGACCATACCCAGTGCTTTTTTCGTGCTATACAGTGGGATGGGCAAAGGTAAGGCATTTTGCCTATGTCGCACTTCGTTCCTTTCTTCTTCACAGAGATTGTCGTCGTTAGCAGAAGTTCTTCAGCAAAATATTCCCTAAATGTTCCTCTATAAGTGGACACAGGCCCTCCTTCACTACCCTCACGGCCTTCAGAATGTGACGTCATCTGTCATCGTCGTCGAGTTCAAGATGGTCTACCGTAACTGCTTCAGCCTGAAGCTCTTACATTATTTCTTGAATCAGTTCAATGTGGAATAACTTTTTAGAGACTACCTCTGACTATTCAAACCCCCTCGGAACCCGGCTTTCAGAAACCGTCGTAATGGTACGCGATCCCTCGAGGACCTCATTGAGCTCGACCAGTGCACCATGTTTCTGGGGCGAATTCTGAATGCGTCCACTCAGATGGCCACTATAAAGAATTTCTCATGAAAAAAAATGTGCTCTTCAATTCTAAGTTGGGCGCACTCGCTTGAATTTAGCAAAGTGTGATCAACTCCGTTTGAGTACGGAGAGAAAATGTCTCTTTTTATTGCCCCTCCCTGTATAATGGTTGTTTCTTCTTTCTGGTTCCACTGTATGCCATTCGTCGGACAACAAGGTCTTCGGGCGGAATTCCGAATACATGAGCACGTTCGGAGCGCAAAACTATCGGACAGTCGAAATGATGGCCAGTGGGTAGATAGCTGTGCCGCGGCTCTTAGAGCCACGTTGGTACAAAGATTTTTGTCTTTCAAAAATACCGCTGAGTGCGAAGAGGCAAAGGGTTTGACATGAGAGGACTTGCGAACCAGTTTCTTTTTTCTTGCGCTTCCCCCCGGGGATGAGGGACGCGTGAGGAATGCTTGCCCCTTACAGTATTTTGGAGCAAAGCCTTTCAGACAGCTTCAGTGAAATCTCTCGTTCTTCAGCTTAAGCTTAAAGTGACTGAAGCCACGTTGTTTTGACGAGGTGATCGGAGATGACGACTACGGTATCCCAAATACTCAGGTAGGTATACGGTAGATAATCTGCGGCACGGCGATGAAGGAGTTCTTGGTTAGAGCTTAGGATTAGAAGCACCTGGCTTGATTGCTATGAAGAGTTTCTAAGTCTTCAACTGGTACCCAAATACCAGTGATAAGTGCTCCCATGAGGAATCTGAAAACGAAGAGTCGCCAGGCTCATGGTTGAATGTACAATTTTATCAAATTTCAAAGGTACATGGTAACGATGTCCTCTGTTTCATTTGTTGGAGGTGAGATTGCGAAGTTTACACCGGTTCGCCTATAAGCACATTGAGCTTCAGCATGGAATTTCACCGCATTTTCCTGAGCGAGGGTCTTTTGGGCTCAAGACATGGAAACACTATGAAATCGAATCCAGATATCGAACCTCTCCCTACTCCCTCCTCTCCATCCCTTCTCACTTTTGGTCTGGGCTAAATGATGGCTTGAAAAAGGGAATATTTGGACAACCCCCATAGCATTGCTTCTAATAAATAAAACGGAGCCATTCGAGAACTGCTCCAAAATTATTCAGTGCGGAATGCCTGACTTTTCCCTTTACCAAATAGCAGTGGGATAATGCTCGACGAGCTTGGAAGTGGACTTGTTATCTTGACAACACTTTGATGACGGTTGGATATGATTTCTTTGATTTCTTTCTGCGATTTTGCAATTCATAAACCATTTCAAGGAAAATTCCCGGATACGAACGTCTGATCGTTGTTTCTCCGGGCCTCGCCCTGATGATGATCAAACTTGAATAGGATTCCAGCCGATGAGCCTCGGGTCGTGACGGTTCAAGCCTTCTAACCCATCAGCATTGTTGGAAGCCTTAACGTGGCCCTTTATCCAAGTGTATTGGGGGCTGCTGTAAACAAAGAGACGTGAAAGCCTGACTGACATTCGAGCAGCAGACAACCGATCGTACTGCCAAGAAGGGGTGTTGGAGGAAGAAATCAAATGTTCCTGTTGTTGTGTTTGTGTTTGTGTAGTGTTTGGCCTAAATGGGGCTCTTTTTTCTTGTCCGAATTCCGCGCCGTTTCCTGACGTTCATGACGTTATCCAAAGTGTACGTTCTGTGCCGCCAACGAAAACGCCAAACTTCGTTTCCTGTCGTTTTCGCTGTTTCCTTTGGATAACGCCAGAAGCGCTAGGAAACGGAGAAGTCAGCGGTAGAGATAGCACTCAATGTCAAACCCGGGAAAACTTAATAGGAAGACGATATGAACGAGAGCTTAAGCCGTCAACACAAGTCTCTTTTTTTAGGAATTGGAGTAGTTGGGTTCGTCGTTGCAAAATCTCAAGTGGTACAATTCAAAGTCATATTAATTCTTAACTTACCTTGACCTGAACTGAATGGTTCGCCTATTAGTTCTAACTGTTCTTCTTTTCTTCTTTTTTCCAGATTTTCGGGTTTATTGATGTTACCTCGGTATCACTGAACTTTCTTGCACACTTTTTGTGTAAATAAATATAAATAGATAAATGACAGAAACTTGATCGAGAGAGTTTTTTAAACAAATCCTGCATTATATGGTGGTGTTGCATCTGAAAGCCCAATCTTATCGTTAGTAGCCCGAATGGGCCAATGGAATTCTAAAGTGTACTATGCTGTTCACAAGGTATGGAAGTTATGCTTTTGATAGAAATATTGTGAAACCCTAACAATAAAATAAAAATTCTTTATGTAAATGATACTCACACCTTAGTAGTTCGACTTCCCCTTCTCTGTCAAGGAAAAAACTTCGCAGCTGAAGCTGTTGAATTCGCTGCTTACAAAGGAAAGATGGAGAGAAAGGAAGTTTGTAGAGGCCAGATGACTTCAAACTATGTACGTAAGAATGGTGCCACTCGATTTCTCCCTGAAGTGGTCACGTACCACGAGGTCCTACAAAGCTGTAGATCGATTGAATGCTGGGTAAACGTGGGTAAATCACAGGCCTCTTCAGATTCGAATGACGAGTTTTTTCTTAAATAGGGCGTTTTTTTTTCGAATAATGTTCCATGTCCGGCTTTCTTTTGATCTTGATGTCGAAGACTCAGTTCTATATTAGTTTATTTAAACCTTTCCAGGACTCCAGTGCTTGACATGGCTCAGGTTTTCGGCTTGTTCGCCTTTTAGAGCTTTGATGTCTAGTATCACCAAAAGCGAGAGAGGCCACTACACTTGAATTTCAGTAGACCCTTGAACTGAATGAACTGAAAGGACTTCTGAATTTGACGCCACACCTGGACATTCGCTTTCTTCTTTTTGAACAGAAAACCAACGTGTTTCGAACTTTTTAAGAGGCGACTCATTTGGCAAAGCTTCCATAAGGCTCTTAGATAACGGCTTTTTCTATGATTTTTAACGAATACCTCTCATAAAAAGTGAAAAACCTTGCATAGAAACGTATCAAGAAATATGAAGGGAACATTCTCGCCCTTCTCAGTAATATCTGCTCAACTATGCAAATCATTTACATTCTTCTGCATAAGATATTCGCTTTGTAGGGAGTAAACCCGAATTGAGCTGGGTTCAGCATCAACTTTTGGCCCGGTCGCGGGAACTCTCATCGCTGTTGAAGGAAGCACGCTGGAAAAAGACAGTAAAAGATGTTGGTCTCATGGTAAGGGTCATCGATCGGGTGGACAAGATGGCTAGAAATCAAGCGTTTTCTGAGCAAGTTGTACACCCCTAGATATTTTATACAAAACCTCCTATGTGGGACTTTGTACAAAACACCTAGAGGTGGAGCCTTTGCATGGAGTCCGTGACTGGAACAGGTCTGAATCAGGACATTAGAATGGTTTTCTCGGCATGAAGAGTCAGGAGAGAGCGTAGCTGATGTTATGAAGAAGACAGAAACTGGAGAAATTGTGCTTCCTACCTAACTTGTCATTGAGCCACCAATATATTTTCATGTGAAACATCCTGACTTTTGTCTTTGGTATGTTTCAGGCATTCCAAAACTGGCTTCGAAGTGATTGGTATTGAAGACAAGCTGCATAGCCTGGAAATAGGAGGCGTAAGAATTGATCAGCACAAAGGCTTGCCATAGAAATGTATGAGTTACGAGTAGAAAGGAAGTACGCGGGGTAAGAGCACATCACAGCTCCATTCGTCGCCGGTTTTAGGAAGGACGAGCTTCGACTAGAATGGAAAGAGGTAAAGTAAAGGTTGTCAGCTGTCATTGAGCCGTGTACTATACCATAGTAGTGAGAAGATCACCTACTTAGCCCAAGAGGTGAGTTGGAGTGAGCCAGCGGGGTGAGAATCACGCAAGGATACTTTAGTAACTAAGATATGGGGAGAGAGCGAACTTCTGGCCGACCCCCACCCCCTCCCCCTTTGAGTTTGCCTTACGCACTACCCAGGGTAACGCAATCTATGTTAATAGGATAACCATGGATCAGTGTCACAGAGAGCCCATCAGAAGGGCAATGCTCGAAGTTTCTCGATATCTTGCGGACGTTGGGGGCCGGATGGGCCCCAAACCTCTTCGCCTTACTCTGATCGATGACGCAGCTCTCGCGGTCAAAAACGGGGGAGAGTCTGAGACGCAGGATTTCGGGGAAACAGCCCTAGTTAAAGGACGAATTCACGGATTAGAGTGAAAGCCGAAGTAGGAGTAAATCACCTGGTTGAGGGACCCACGGACCTCCTGAGGGTGCGGATTGATGCGCAATTGGCACCGAAGGAGTTGAGCTCGTTGACCTATTAGGGCTCAATGTTGGCGCTGCTGGTCAGTGCACGCCCACAGACCATCGAATCACTCGCCACCGGTCTATACGTGGCGAGTGATTAGATAGCGGAGAGAGCGTTATGTTGAAGAGGGCACAGCGATGACAGCCGCATCAATGGCGAGATCAAGGGCAAAGAAAGGGGTTTCATTTCTCGGGTTCTAGGCCGTTTCCCAGGATTCTTCCTTCATTACTGTAAAACTCGTCACCGCTATGTTAATTTGAAATGGGTTGCCTTTTCTGCGTAAATTCGTCCTTTAAGGTTTGCTGCATCTGGACCCCAGAGGGAACTGAACACCGCCAATAAAGTAGTGAGGCGCTGCTCGTATGATCATGTGGATCCGTTAGGCGATTTTGCAATGACGCTGGGCCAGAGCGGTAGATGGCTGGTTTACTGAGAGCGTGAACAACACCCGAACAATAATACTTGATATTACAACCCCTCCGTGAAAATTTTCAACAAAATGTCATCGTGAAAGATGCCTTTCTTAAGCTCACTGAAAGCTTGAAATCATAGTTCCCACCACATCTTTCAGCCTAAGCCTTTTAGCCTTTATGTTTGCGCCAGGAATACGAGCATTGATTGGCGTACATCAGGAGCACAACACGCCATTTCTGACCCTTGTTGATATCTCCCGTTTGAATTCAGACGTTAGGGTCGATTTCACGTGGTAAATATATCTCTGTGCCTCTTGTTGGGGTTAGCTAATCGTCAGTTTTCTCGTCAAACGAACACCTCGACTAACGCGGCCCCGATGGTCAGACTTCTTCATGAAAGCTCTGAACGAGAGGAACGAAGGACTTCGTACCCCTTGAGCGAGGAGGGTCCATTGAACAGCACTGGCACGCTACAGGGACGAATGGAGACGTTGCTGGCGCCCGCTCGAACAATTCGGTGATCAACGGGACGACAGGCCACAGGTGATACGTGAAGGTTTCTCATAGGATAGTGCAGAAAAATTAAGGGGACTTATAATTAGGGGTAATTAACAATTACAATCGAAGGCATGATATCTTATTCATAGTTTAGCTGTGAAACGATCGATAGATAAAGAAAATAGCCGCCAATTCGGGATGCGCCACGCATTCTGCTTCTGTCCGCAGTCGCCCAAGCATATGAATCTGACTTTGGTAGGAGAACGCTTGCAAGGCCCGCAGACATAAAACTTCCTGTGGTTGTCTTTTCCTTCAAGGAGTCTGGTATCAATGGCCGACCCCATCAAAGGTGAAAAAATTGTTCAGCCATGGCAAAATCCAGCCCGAAATTGATCATCGGATCATGCGGGCGATAAGCGGCAACGCTTGGCACTACACCAACTCCACCCTAGTGTTGTCGGGTGCATTTCTAGACTAGCTCCGAGCTATTTTTCCTTTATCTTCCGCGTTTCGAACGTACTCGTTCGTTGTCCCCCAATCGAGGAGTGATCAGACGAGGCGATCATGGGTACTCCATGACTTTGTATGTCCCCTACCCAGACCATACGACTGGTTGAAAATGAACAGATGATGAATACACAAATTATTAGAAATGCTAATTATTAGAAAGGCTCAGAGCGATTGCCGTTGATAAATTTTAACAGGGTGTAGTCACCATAAACAATTCTTACTTACCTTAATTAAAATAACATAGATTGAATAGCAAAAGGAACGAGGAAAACACGGGCAACAGATTCGTGTAAATCGGATATCATGGATTTAGTGGTCATGAATAGCGCTATAATAACACCGAATACGTGATGAGCAGCTTCCGTCATCTGGCAGTGAAAGATAGTGCCGGTTGTTGTTGAATCTCGGGGATTACGGTGGGGAGAGGGGCGGGGCCAGGACACACTATTGGTCGTACGGGTTTCGCACCAGCGCCGTGCAGCGCAGGATTGATCGCAAGTAGGACAGTTGGGAAATCGATTGCCTTAGATATATCCCCTATTTTCGAACTCGTCGTGAGGGCTAAATACTCCATATTGTACAGATACAATTCATGGATCAAGCCCGGCCCAAAACAGGCAATTCTTTCTGATTTTTCCGGGTTCGGCAATCTATATCTAAACTACTTTTCCACAAAAATGCACAAAATTCAACATTTACCCATTTTGCAAAGTCATGGGCAGCCTGAAAGGCTAAAAGGGTGAAAAATCAGTTAGAGGGAGCCACTCCATTATGCTCTCCAATACTAAAGATAAGAATGAGGGCGTTGGTGACACGTGATCGATCATTTGAAGTGTACTTCTGATAAGCACTGGTGTAGTGTGGGAGTGATCCAGAGGTGCTTCCACAATTTGGTCTATGGCAATGGTCCAAGAAAACGGTCCTGAATCAGGGAGATAGAGTTTTGCCTTTGTCTAAGGGTGGAGGAGCTCCGGGGGGAAGAAAAGCTGCCAAATTTGGGCAGGTTGTTGGCAGGAGGTGTGGAATGTTGGACACCAAAAAGTGCGCTTCAAATAAGTCGTTTAAATATTACCTTATCCTGAGTCTTACGATTTGTACGGAAAATGGATTCCTTGACTTGACGCCGTTCGACCTTTTTGTTTGTTTTTCACAAAAATTCTATCTCCGCGTAGTGTCCGTGATCACTGAGCCCGGATTATCAGGCAATTTAGTGAGCAGTTTCAATGCAATGATAATAATTTGATAAATGTAACTAATCCAGCTTAGGGATCTTCTAAAACATCCGTAAGCGAAGAGCGGAAGAGCAAAATTGAGTGGGAAAGTCCTGGTTTTCGGTGTAAATATTGTGTCAGCCGAAATATGCGCCGGTTTCTCGATTTTCTGAATAATTTTCATAATTTTTCATAATTTTGATGTCTTTCTAAAGCCTACGATTTCCTATGCATTTTTATGTATGCCTATTTTTATTTCGCTATAGTGCTTGCGGGCAGAAGTGGTGCATTGACCAGTGGCGCTGCTTACCAAGCCCGCAGTCCATGGATCAAATCCTGGGTCGTGCGTCGCCTGAACCAAGCAAGCCTTCCATCCCTTCGGGGTCGGTAGATGGGTACCAGACTCGTCTGGGAGGGTAATAGCGCTGACTTGACCATCGGCTGGCTCCCGAAAGTCATGCTTTAGGCCAAATCGCATTCAGATTGGCACTACGAATGTACAAATGGAACGTTATATTTGAATTTGGCCCCATGCCACGGCTGAACTTTCTAGAGAGCCGTCCAAATCGATTGTACCCTCGCCTTCAAAAAGCCAGAAAGTGTCGGTTGCAGATCATATACCATAACTGACGGCTTCGAAAAAGCATGGTGTCAATCGCTGTCGTCAGTTGTGGTATATGGTCTGCCGACACTTTCTGGCTTCCTGAAAGTATGGGTAAATATCCAGATGTGATGAGATTTTCGTCAAATTTCTCCATTCTTCCTTCATTGAAGAATATGAATTTCCTTATCTTCGTGATATCATATGATACTCGATATATCCTTTTTTTCTCGGGTTATATCGAAAAATGTAAGAAACAGCAAGTGTGCCATTTTGTTTTAATTACATACTAGTACGTGTTCAATGCGACAAGGGCAAGAAGTTTAGGTAGTTTCAATCGAGTAGAAAGGGTGTACGCGGCTTAGCATTTTTCTAGCCCGCCATTGCCCTTTTAAAACCTGACAGAGGAATTCACTGGAAGTTCTGAGCTATAAGCTATATGCACCCTGCTTCTCGGGTAGCTGTGGAATTTTATCGCACAAAGAACAATCCTTCTAGAAATCTTTCTGTAGCTAATCTGAGTAAGTAAAATTTAAAATTCACGAATCAACAGTTTATACTAGGATGCTCACGCTTTCTTCACTTACCACTCTGAGCGCTTTTTCCAGCCCAAAGAAACGAATGAAAGCAGTCTTATTGAGAACAGATTGGAATGGAGGTACTGAAAGCATGTGATGGTTTACCTGATCGAGAAATCGAATTTAAATAGAAATTTGGTGAAGCTTTTCAGATTTTTTTCAAAATTATGGTGTGTTCAGGATTTCTTCAGCTTGGATCAGTCCAATAGGAAAAATGGGGCGCTTTTGTCCTTAAGGGGAAGAGGGGGGTCATTCAAGACGGAACATTCGATAACCGCTGGTAGGTTACGCTAGGGCTAACCATAACCCAAGAGAGGGGGACAAATGTCTGATAGAACAAAAATTGATCACAACCTGCCCCAGAATTTCTTTCCTCCTCTAGGCATAGTCTCCAGCACAGTAAGTGACTGACTTAATCACTCGAATGTCAACCCCCCAACTCCCCTACGACATGAGCGCC
Organism: Teladorsagia circumcincta; assembly: GCA_002352805.1. Classification (NCBI taxonomy): domain Eukaryota; kingdom Metazoa; phylum Nematoda; class Chromadorea; order Rhabditida; family Trichostrongylidae; genus Teladorsagia; species Teladorsagia circumcincta. Next base: position 178,042 of record KZ345197.1, read on the forward strand.
AAAATGCGCTTAAAATACTTTCAAATAAGATTATCTGGTGAGAATGATTCTTAGCAGACGGGTTGTTGCCGAATATTAGAGAAAACTTTGAAAAGGGCCATAGGAGTATAGCAATAGGGAAATTGTGCATGAGGAATCGGTTGATTGAATATGCTCTAGAAGGGCGGAAGTGGTGCAGTGGGAAGTGGCGCTGCGCGACCGTCGATCGAAACCTGGGTCGTACATCGGCTGGTTTTTTAAATCCCTTTTTGGATGCGCCATGCATCGAATTCCGTTCAGAGTTGTCTTGACATCTGAGACCGGCTCCAGCAAGGCTCAATTCGGGGTCGCCCCCCAACACTCTACATCTCTGGGCGCTTCCCTATTTTTAACCGGAAAACTGTGTCGTCGATCAGAGTAGAGACGCAGAGTTTTGGGGAACAATCCCCAAGTTGGTAGCTGCACCCGGTTTCTGAATGCGAATTGGCTCGTACGATAACTGGCAGAGTCGGCCAGTAAAGAAGGGGTTCTATTACTTTTTTGGACAAATCTAGTACCGAAGATCGCTCGGTCGGCCTGCGCGATAGAGGATTCGAATCCCGTACCATGCTAGTGGTAAACATCGCCACCAGCCACTACACCACTTCCGCCCACTCAACGATATATAAAAATGTCGAACTGGGGCTTACTCGCCAATAATAGCCTCTTTCTGTCATCATTGCTCTTATATCCGTCAGTTGGATAAAGGATGACGTTTGATGTAATTCATTAAAAGAATAATCCACGAGTAAATCTGCTCACGATTACGGCATCATGCCGGTTAGTGTTATTTTGAGCGACGGAGGCTAAAATAGGAGAAGATCACTCGGAAACATAAAGTTATACCTATTCGCTCATTCCATTCGCCATCACGGTTCGCCCGCGATTGGGCATCATTATGTACATAGCAGTATACGTCGTGGAACCCCAGTTGGAGAAGCCGAGCAGCACTAGCTGTAGGCCTATACTGGCTCTTATTGGCGCACCGATTAGCTCTTATGGCCAAAGTGGTTGCTACTTGTGGTAAACCAAAATGGCTCTTCAGCTGTTTATTCTCAGTCAGTTCTCATTGATGAATTGACCTTCCTTGCTGAGAAAGAAAGGTACCAAGAGAAGAAATCAAATAACTAAAAAAAAGAACCCATGCACAAATTTTGAGGCGAGGGTGAGGATTGACGAACTTAAAAAAGTGCCCTGTCAAGGGTCTGCCTGAAGTAGGCGCGAAAGAGAGAAACGAAGATATTCAAACAGGAACGTGAACGTTGAGGTGAGCAAACTAGGCCTTTTGGCGTTTCTGCTGGGGTCGTATGCTTAATGCTGTAGAGGGGATGGGGCCCACGACGGTCGACGGACCACTTCAACCCGGTCCTTTGAATGCCTCTATTTGGTGCTTACCACAGGACTAAGCCCCGGGGAGAGGATGGACAAACGAGATCCAAGGCTTAGCCCTAGGGTAAGAAGACCAGCCCTTTTGGCGCAGCTTGCAGTAGCTGCACCATTTGCGTCATAACTCTCTTACTGTACCGACCGAGTTCAAGGGTTTACGGACTACTGGAACTTTCGCCCATGGTCCTGCCACGAATGGTGGAGACCCAGACGATTAGAGAAAGGGTGAAGCACAAGGACTAAGCCTTGGAGAGTGGAGGGTGCAGGAGGGAACATCAAGCGGAGGCGGTTTAAAGGACCGAGTTCAAGTAGTCCGTCAACCGAGTTCAAGTAGTCCGTCGACCTCGAGGACCATATCCCCTCCCCAACATTCAGCATATGGCCTCAGGAGAAACGCTAAAAGGGCTGCTTTGCCTACCTCGTGGACGTTCATAGACAAGTCTGACGCTATCAAGGAGGAGGGATGGATTATCCTCCTCAATCATATTAATTGAGCCCACCTCAAAAGCAGACGAAAACATCCGCTTTTGGAGGCAAGATCAACGCCTGCGGCGGTTGATCGGGTTAGCCCCATTCGTTCATACGTTATTGTAGTAGTTAGGAAGAGCCAACTGGCTGGCTATATAAACTGTGAGGCAAAATTATTGTTATACCGATATTTCGATTGCCTTTCGAGGCCAGAAATCAGAGGATGATCGTTCCAATTTGTATGGGAAACTACGCAGAATAAACGCCTTGGAATTTTGGTGATTTAAGATCCATTAAAATGGCATTTTTCTAGCTACCGTTTTCTCTGAAAATCTGGAAAGAGTCTGAAAACTTTTCAGATCATGAAAATATTAGGTCGGTCCATATGTCTTGCAACAAACTGGCACAATTTTGATTCTAATATTTTTGTTACCTTTTTGTTCCATTCATCCAGCATGATACGCATCATCAATATCTACAACTTATTGCTAACTCAACAGACGCTGTTCCATGCCTCTCTTGTGGGACTCTGTAGAATTCTGATCGAAGAAAGATTGGATGTCGACTTTGACATCATGATGGTAACAATAAGATTTTTTCTCTAGAAGGTGGTCTCGAGAGGTAGAGAGGTCTGCATCTGGTAGCAGGAGGTCAAGGCTATATGTTGGATATGAAAGAACTCTCCGGCCGAGAGTCCTCAAATTTTCCTGGATTTTCTCAGCAACTGGTGGTTCAAGAGCTTCGCAAAC
>KZ345198.1:0-10676 GCA_002352805.1 Teladorsagia circumcincta
TTCTCTTTGCTGCCGGTATATTGCGCCGCAATACTTTCATATTCGAGTATAAAAACTACACTAGCCTTATACGGGGCACGCCTAAAAGCTTAGGTCAGCTAACTGTTCAAATAGCCTCTAAGGCTTTACATTCAACCCTTTTTTCACCCGCTTGCGTATCTTCCATTAGCTCCTCAAAGTTAGGACATGTTCGACGTTCAGAAGAGATTGAAATCCATCATGGGTCGACTGGGTCTCGATAAAAGGGCACCGAGGCATTATTTCGGTTAAAGACAATAAAGTGGTTATGTCAAAATTGAAAGCAAAATGTCTACAGTTCTTAAACTATGGCGGAACCAACAATGCTTGTACATATTTTAGCTACAAAATAAATCCACTTTTGAGAGTTGCCAAGCAACGAATGCAATAACTTTAGATAAAACAAATTATTCCGCGGCCAAAACAAAAATTTTCTTCCTTGATACCGTTACTAGTATCTTCAGTCACTCTCAATCAGCTACGCAGTTACAGAGACTGCGTAGTCGGTGTGGTGGCGCAAACCTCAAAGTTTTCTCCACTCACCTCAAGTACGGTCATCACGTGAAAAATCTTGCCAAAAGCTAGATCGATGGCGTGAACTCCATGTGAATTGAGGCCTTATCGAGAATAAAGATTTGAAAAGCATGGCGATCAGGTCAGTACGATTACTTGAGCACACTCCCTGAAAGAATCTGAGTAATTTTGAGAAAAATTGGCAGATCAAAAAATTATCAAGGACATGAATTCGTTTTCTGCGAGAGCTAGATTCAAACGATTTTGGATAGTTGTTCTGGAACGGAATGATCTTCAGAAAAAAGAAACAGGGAGCGAAAAGAAGCCAGACGTTTTTTAAACTGAATTGCTGGGAAACGCCCCTGGAATCGAAAGTCGTGTTTCGAATTCCTTACGTACAGTAGCGGTCAAAGCTCGGGAACTTTTTTGTTTTTGGACTAGCGCAGGCAATAGACAACGAACTTTTCCCAATTCACGTAATATTAGAAATCAAGTGTAGAATACGATGTGCAATATAATTTTTCAAAATTGACATTGCTATTGAAACATGCGGTTCTTTGAAAGGAACAGTGTGTCAAAAGTTCGGAAACTCCTCGACCCCAAAGTGAATTCGGCACATTTGCTCTCCAGTCGCCATGGAAAATTAGTGATTCGTTGAGTAACCTCAAAACATTATTATGACATTGTTTTTGTTGAAAATGAAATGATCAGAACATTATTTGAAGACTCATAAGTTGAACTCCATACTTTGTCAACTAAATCAAATTGTTTAAGGGTTTGAGTGCGAGTCCCTTCACCTAAAAACACCGCCCTCCGTCCAAATTCGAGCCCCCTCCCGAAAACGCAACACTGAGTCTGAATCCGAGTCCCCTCAAAACGCCGCACTGAGTTCAACTGCGGTCCTCCTCCCCCCCCCCCCCAAACGCCGCACTGATAGGAAAAAGAAAAACCCCTCCCCTAACACCATTCCACCCTCTCTCTCCCTCCCCTGTGACAGGAATGTGGACGCTAAAAGGAGGGGAAAATCTGGCAAGAGAATTTTAATGATCACAAAAATACAGACAGAAACCAAGAATATCAACGAGATAGAGAAAGAAGTTGTAGAAAAATAGAGATGAAGCAAGGGATACGAAGTGAAATGTCGGAAAGGCATGAAGAACTGAAAGGAAGTGATCATCGGGAGGATTCGAAGCAGACACTGAATTAATTGGTCACCCACCGCAATTTTATTCTGCCCAAAAAAGTATGTTTAACAAGAGTCAGCCGGACGTTAGTCTAACCCCCACAAAATCTTTTTCTGGAAAAAAAAAACAAGTCATCAAATCGAACAGAACCATCACGTTCCAAACATAACCCCCTCCCCCACCATTTTCAATTTTTTGACATTTGCCATAACCAATTGTGACCGCGGGAACTTCACAACGCCCGGAAGACCCAGCTTCCGACTTTCAATTAGACAAATTTTACAAGAAAGGTACAACATCAAGAAAACGTAGAATTTCTGAGTGAATCCATCGCTCAAAACAGACGAGTACAGGTAGGACTAGCAAGAAAAGTAAAGAAAAGGTAAGGAGTCTATTGAAGGTGGAAAAAGAATGAGACAGACAGAACGAATGTGTGCAGAAGAATAAAAATGCTGATAAACAGGGCCTCGGACATAAACAAGCAGTAATAATAAACACTGAGCGAGATAAGAGAAAGAAGAGCCAGAAATTCTGGCGGGTCGTCGAAAGAGGAAGCTGGAAGCTGGAGAGGAGAAAATGGCAGAATGATAAAAAAAAAAGAAGAAAACAATAAGGAAAGAAGAATGAAAATGAAAGAAAGAATGAAGAAATGATTGATAAAACGAATTGGACCGCATGACTGGTAGTAGGGTCGCGCACACGTCAGCGGAATCTGTCAGCAAGACTACACCTTCTCTCCCTTCGTCAGCCTTCTCACCATCCGCTAGGGTGTCATCCACCACCACTTCCTTCTTAACAAACTCCTGAACACCTTGAAGTTTTGCTGAATTAGGTGGAAGCTTTGAAAAAAATCCCGAGTGACCTTGGGAAAATCTTTCATCCCGCCTACAGTAGAGCCTCCCTCCGCCCTCAAAATTACTCCCAATTTATCAAATCCGACTCCCCCCCCCTCCTTTCATCCCCTTACGGTTAGTGTCGCGTCAAGAAATCCTCGACATTGGCTGACTTTGGCTGAAAGCAATTTTGATCGCTCGTAGAAAATTACTTCTGAGTTACGGTTGTTCTCCAAGGTAATCACGACGGTTGAAAGAAGAAATGATAGCAGCAGAGACCATTAAGCTCCATAAAAATTGGTGAACGAGACAGAGAGGAGATTCCAGAAGAAAATGAAAGAAGATAGATTCTTCTAGAGCTAGCAAGATAACAGTAGAAATAGAAAGTTATGGTTAATGGTGGGAAAGTAAAAATAGTGGTGTATAAAAGGTTTTTTTCTCTCTCGCTCTGAAACCTCTCTACCCCTTTTCCTCTTTTCGCCACCATTAAGCTCCATAAAAATTGGTGAACGAGACAGAGAGGAGATTCCAGAAGAAAATGCCTCTTGCACCTCTTCCCTCTTGCACCACCCGTTCAATTATTCTATATCGGTCTCCCAGATTTCCAGAGTTATAACGACGAACTCCAAGAAGGAGCAATTTGACAAAGCTTTTTTTCTTTACAGTGTAACAACACAGTTGATGACGAGAGGCAAGAAGGACAGAAGGTCAGGTGAGCAGAGAGAGTTCCTTACAGACAGAGAGGTAGGTAGGATGCACAGAAGACTGACAGAGGCAGATATGCACAGAACGCAGACCGCCGCATAGCTACATATGGGCATGTGCAGGCAGATGGACACCGACAGTCAGTGGGACCGGCAGGTACGGAGACATACGGGCACGACACATGCGGGCTGACAGGCACAAGGAGGGGCAGACATATGAGTGCGGACAAACCGGGACAAAGGTGAGGATAAGGACTGACACGGAGCAACACCCACTTGGACTTGGTATGCATTCGGACTGGTACGACAACAACAAGGACAGACGGACACAACGACACGGGCAGACGGGGTCAAACACCCACCTGAAAGTAGGGTGATTCGCCGCGTTCTTGGCTCTCCAGAAATTTTGCTACCCCTCCCCCTGGTCCTTTAGGGGATCTCGATATGACCGCCCTCCAACATCATCATGGTCCCAAAGCCTAATACTTTAGAAACAGAGACTGGCGAAGGTGGCCATTGGGGCGGAGGGATCGTACTGGTGAGAGCCTCCCAAAGGAGCAGGTCGTTCAGGGCGTGCGACCCTCTTTCAAAAACCAGCTTACCCTGCTTAGACGTACCATGCACCGGACCCGGACGAAAAACACGCGGACTGACGGGACAAGTCGGTCCTGGACGATTGCCGATCTTCTTGCACAGAAAGTGTTCCTGGCTCACCGGGCTACCTGGACCACGATCGCCCATTTGGATCTGAAGCGCCCACTGCGATGATGAAAATGGCAGTGCGGAAAGAACCCTCCATATCTGTAGCCCTTGTTTTGTGGGTGTCCATGGAGTGGCGATGGGTTAGCTACTTTAGATGCAACTGCAATTATGGCGAGACTTGTTCGCACCTCCACTGAGCTGCCTGTGGGGACGCCTCGCTTAATTGCGTTCCGTCGACTGCTGACCCCTCTTTAACAGGCTCATTCTGGGCCAGAATCGATTGTGTAAGACATGAGCTTTATTACAATAACTCATTCGAAAGGTCATCAGCATTGATTTAGTTTACCTGCAGGTGGGTTGGTAGGCAAACCATTTCAGTGTGATTACTGATAAGGTGGAGAAAGCAAGATGTCCCATGGTGTCAAACAGCCGAACTGATTACTAAAGCTGTTAGGTGGTTCACTTGGTCCTGATTAGCGAAATTAATCGACAATAAATGGAACTTAAAGCAACACCCCCACGAGGAGCCAACTTGAAGAATCACTCCTAGAGTGAGGTAGGGTACCCCACGTGTAGCACAGATGTGCCGTTGTCGCGTCTCAAAAGTGCGCGACAACGGTTCTAAGGTCTTACAAAGCTGACCGCTGGCCGCTAGTTCTGGCCGCTGGACGAATCTCGTGGCTGCTTGTCCTTGGGCGACTGCGTAGTCCCTGCGCGATTGCATGTTGACTGTACCGCGTTCGAAGGAATGCTGCCTGTTTTTTGACAGCTTTTACTCACCTAATCCTTTGAATTCTTATATTTCATTGTTCGTATTGGTGCCTGTATATTTACTTGTATTAGTGTATTTGCATTTCGTGATGCCTCGCGCAGCAAGAAATGCCAGCTAGTTCAGACAACTCGTCCGGCACCCCGTTCCTTGATTCGGGGGTCCCATGTTTTCTTCGTTTCTATTTGCAATCAACTCGTCATTCACAGTTTCATTATCGACCTCTTCTACCCCACCAACTCGACCTGGGGGTGTTGCTTTAACACACTGCGTACCGAGTGCATCACATGGAGATGCATCCACTTACTTGCCCGCGTGGGCACGTGCATCACATGGTGATGCATCAGATTCAAACTCAGATTTCTCTTTATTCTATGGACCAACACTAGTCAAGAACCACACACATATGCTTTCGACTATGCCGAAATACACATCTGCTTGGGACCCTACCAACAAGAAAATTAACTACTGCTCTAATATTAAACTACTGTTGGATGTTAGAGATGCAAAGTTTTCATGAAGGAATTTGGAAGGTCAAAGAATAGATTCCGATGTCATACAAATTAATTTCATATAACTTCATGAGTTCCTATATTTTCGTATGTCGTAGGTTTATTTTCGGTTTCGTATTCATCATTATAAAAAGAAATTGCAATATTAATGAGATTGGGCGTTTTGGGGGTGCTTTAATCTGTCAGGATATGTTCTTCCACATATGGGAGAAGATTTCAGATTATTCAGAAGAAAAACTGCTCTCTATGGCCAAGTGCATCTCACGATGATGCATACTACAGGCCGAAACAAAAATCGCTTGGCCACGCGAGAGGGAAAACCGCAAACAGCGCCGGTCCGCAATGTGTTAATAACCATGAACTGTTCTGAAAGCTATCAAATCTGATTGTTTTGGTGCATCACATGACATAGGTGTTCCCTGCCAAGCTCGTGTTTTTCATTGTAGAGACACAAAGGGAGCAGAGTGCTGGAAACTGCTCCTATCAACCTTTTCTTCTGTTTAATTTGAAGTGGCAACTAGAGAGACTTGTCAAAATACTGCTAAAGTGTAATTTATCCCATGCTATTCATTAGGCTCTACTGTATCCCATTTATGGATATAACTATCAACAATTCAGAATTAATGATTCGTCACAGGCAAAAAGCGAACTGACAAACTAAAAACTACCCGTCAACAAGTCATATAGATCATACCGCTGTTGGCTTACAGAAAAATAAAAGTTATTGAATAAACTTGTAGTTATATAATAACGAAAAGTCTCCTTTCGCGCGGTTCTAGACATACCACCGTCTTAATGCTGTTTTCAGATTGTTGCAGCACAACCTAGCTGGCAACATTTTTGGAAAGTTCGAAAGGTGCATCAATTCTGTAACTCGGTAACTCGTCGGCAACTGATCACTCTGAAGCTAGAATCGAATAGTTATGCTGAGACCGCTACTTATCAAAAAGATTCTAAAGGGATAGTGTAAGGGAAAAGTTTACTTACTATTGAAAAATGATCAATTAAGTGAAGCACGTAATAAATTTCCTGAGCTGCGTTTTTTTTTTTTTCAAATTTTCCAAAGCTAGCTCGGCACTATGCAGACAAGCTGTGATTTTTGAAGGTCCCGCTAAAAAATTGTTTTCGAAATTTCACTAATTTTTTCTAAGTGTCCTATTTAGGTTACCGCTAATTTCCGCTATATTTGAAATTCTGCACTTCTCCAATTGTGACGTTATGTAATGTCAGTGCAAGGTCAGGAGTCAGCCTAACCAATTAATAGGAGTCGTCCTACAGGCGATATCAGGACGCGCGAGTTGGCAGGTGTGACATGGGGGTGTGAGGTCATCTGCATCTAAAGTCCCTCTCCCAGTGGCGATGAATCGATTGGGTAGCCTTTTGACCCTTGATTCTTTGCCTACCCAAAATCCAGATATTTGGAATCTCACCGTAAAATTGAGCTTGCGCAGGAATCGCATTTCCCGAGTCACTAACCTGCCACGGATCTGGGACGGTCAGCCTCAAGAGCTCTTGGCCTGTCATCCTTGTTCGTTTTTCTTCTCAATCTGAAAATGAGGCATTCATTTAGGAAAGGAAAATACCCCGGATACGAAAATCATATTGGGTCACTACATTGAAAGCTTTTAGCACAGGGGATCCTAATCAAAAAGGAATCACTAGGAGTGCTAACTCTCCAGCACCCCGCATCTAGCGAATATTCTGTAACAGGGAAGCAGGATCAATCACACTTCCTCAGAAAAAATTAGGAGACTGACCTGCGACCATGCGACCCCTATCACCACCACTGGCTCCCCACGAACCCCTCCTCCCTTCTCCTATCACCACTCTTGGCCATCACACTGTTTCCAAAATATCTGATTCTGAGACTATTCGATACACTCATCTCAGCCCACTTTCGTGATCCAATGTCGAACCGAGGGGGGGGGGGGGTGTCGGTACAGTGACAATTGCATCCAGTTTACATTACACTCGTGGAACTTTCAAGAAGAACCCCTCTCTACGAACCGCGTGACCCCTTTCACACTTTTCCCAGAAGTAGTTAACCTTGCCCAGCCCCAAAATGCGACCTTCCCTTCCCAAAAACATGAATGCTGCCACTCTTTCGGGTAATGCGGAGACGGTTGACACTGCGAGAGAGTCACTGAGGTGTGGAAGCTGATCACAGCTTATTCAAGGGTGAGATGACAGGCTTACTTTTAGCACAAAGAAAAAAGAAAGAGAAAAACAGAGAGAAGAAAGGACTGACAGAAGGAAGGCTCCACTGAATGGGTCCACACGCACAGCCCAGCTGGATAAATGACAGATCGATTACGTCCTCTCCTGCCCATGCCGCCAGTCGTCTCCACCATCGTGGTTGTCGATCGATGTGTTTGACCCCCACCGCAGTACCGGCAAAATATCCCACATCAGTTATCTCAACTGTCAGGGATGCAAGAAGATGGCGCTGCCTGGGATTACCGGTTCAAAGAAGACCTACGGTTGCGCGATCAAGTGGGCGGGTACCGATTTGATAAAAGGTACGCTCCTAGCCGATACTGGTCTATACATCTGTTTTTTGTCCCGTATCACCCTCCTACCCAGGTATAGACAGTGGGGTTCAGATTTGGACCCACTACGTATTAGGTTGTTGCATTTGAAATGTCGCTTTTGTACATACACAAAATTTTGTTGCAACAACAACAATTCGGCACCTCGGAACGAGAGATGGATACTACATTATCGTGCTAGACTTCGCCTTTCTTCACGCAAAGACTCGGCGTCCTCCTCGAAGAGCTGTATTAATCGTGCGCAGGCAAACTTGGAGACCCCGAGTCTGAATTTTTTCACTTTCGGATCTGTTTCTCCTTCACAGCGTGCCCCTTTGACTCGGATAAGCGCAGTCAGATGGAGCGTGACAAGAGCTGTTTGGAGGCAAAGTGAAAGGTCATCAGCCCGGTCGCGCAAATTTTTGCTGACGGTTAGATACTGATTTTTTCGAAAAATGCAGCTTTTTTGTAGTGAAGTAACCCATAAGATCATTGCTGTTCTTCCTCGCCGAGCCAACGCGCGGTGTAATGTAGGTCACTTTTTGTTTACAAGAGCCTGCAGTAACCGTGTGAGCTGATTCAGCTCCTTAAGATGTCATTGAACATTCACGTGCCGGCCACGAAGTTCGATCAGCCACCTCTCAAAGGAAAAATTTCAGGTAAAAAACGAAAAGACGGCTACGAGTAAGCGCTTTCATACTCCTAGAGTTTCTCTTTCCAATAAATGCTCAAGTACCTGTGGAGGTTCAAAAGCAGCCGAGTAAGGTGAACCTAAATCTGACCTGACATTTCAAATGCAACAACCTAATATCTCTCTCCTAAGGCTCTTCATGGTCCACCACAAACGCAAAGGCAAGACATCCGACTGTAAATAAACCAAGTTCCCTCAAGGGGAGGGAAGGTTTCAATGCAATAATTCGCGCGGATTAAGCTAACCACAAATGGCGAGTGGAGCTCCGGGAGTGCTAACCCGATTTCCCGGTGTTTAGAACTAAAATGCCCCTCCCCTTGGCTTTCTTTGCTTTTTGAATGCCGTGGAACGATTTCAATTGCGATCATGCCGCTTTGAGACAAGTACCCTCAAAAGTTACAAATTGGTATGAGCCGCGATTCTGCACCATTTTTCAAAATTTCCATATTGTAAGGGTTTTGCATTTGGTCTGAGGCCAAGTAAAAGGAGTTGCAAGGGGGAGAGCTTTGGGGAGAATGAAAACTGCTCACGCGCCCTGCAGTGTCACCTCCCCGCTTAAGGAAGGTTTAGCTCGGATTTTGATAAAACTGAGATGTTGCGCGCAATTTCGAATGTACTGCCACCAAAATGCCCCATATCTTGCGATAGCGATTGCCTACCCAAAAATCCAGATATTTGCAAAAAAATTGACCGTAAAATTGAGGTTGCGCAGGAATCCCATTTCTCAAGTCACTAACCTGCCACGGATCTGGGACAGTAAGCCTCGAGAGCTCTTGGCCTGTTTTTCTTGTCCGATCTTCTTCTCAATCTGAAAATGAGGCATTCATTTAGGAAAAGAAAATACCCCAGAAACGAATATTGAGTCGCTACCTTAAAAGATTTTAGCACAGGGGATCCTAATCAAATCAAAAAGATAACTAGGTGTGCTAAGTCTTCAGCAACCCACGTCTGGCGACTATTCTATAACGTGGAAGCAGGATCAAATATCGCAATCACACTTCTTCCAAAAAATTGCACCCCTCCCCTTTCACTTAGCAGGCCCGATGCGAGGCCTATCACCACCACTGGCCTTGGAAGGCTCCCCACGAACCCCTCCTTTCTAGTCATATCACCACCCCTGGCCGTTAGACTGTTTCCAAAATATCTGATTTTGAGACCAGCCGACACACCCATCTCCTCCCACTTTCGTCCTTCAATGTCACCACCAACCGAGGGGGTATTGGTACAGTGGAACGGTCTACCTCATCAATTTTATCCAGTTTACATTGCACTCGTGAAACCATCAGATAGAACCTCTTTCTACGGACCCCCTGACCCCTTTCACACTTTTACCAGAACTAGTTAAGCTTGCCCAGCCCCAGAATGCGACCCTCCCTTCCCAAAAACACAAATGCGACCCCTTGTCCGGGTAGTGCGAAGACGGTTGACACTGCGGAGAAGTCACTGAGGTTGTGGAAGCTGATTACAGTTTATTCAAGGGTGAGATGAGAGGCTTACTTTTCGTACAAACAGAAAAAAGAAAGAGAGAAGAACAGAGAGGAGAACGGGCAGAGAGAAGAAAGGCTCTACCGAATAGGTCCTACGCTCAGCCCGGCTGGATAAATGACAGATCGATTACGTCCTCTCCTGCCCATGCCGCCAGTCGTCTCCACCATCGTGGTTGTCGATCGATGTGTTTGACCCCCACCGCAGTACCGGCAATATACCTACATTAGTTATCTCAACTATCAGGGAATTCAAGAAGATGGCGCTGCCGTGATTACGTTCAAAGAAGACCGACGGTTTCGCGATGGAGTGGGTGGGTACCGGTTCGATAAAACTTACGCTCCTAGCCGATACTGGTCTATACATTTGTTTTTTGTCCCGTATCACCCTCCTACCCAGGTATAGATCAGTGGGGTTCAAATTTCCACCCATTACGTATTTTTCGCCTAAGGCTCTTCATGATCCACCACAAACGCAAAGGCAAGACATCCCACTGTGAATAAACCAAGTTCCCGCAGGGAAGGGGGGATTTCGATGCAATAATTCGCGCGGATGACGCTAACCACAAATGAGGAGTGGAGCTCCGGGAATGCTAACCCGATTTTCATATGTTTAAAACTAAAATGACCTCTCCCCTTGGCTTCATGAATGCCGTGGAACGATTTCAATTGCGATCATGCCGCTTTGAGACAAGTATCCTCAACAGTTACAAATTCCTCAAAAGTTACAAATTGGTA
>KZ345198.1:58058-69058 GCA_002352805.1 Teladorsagia circumcincta
TGAGCGCTTTCACAAATGGCTTATTGCATGCTGTAAAGGCTCATGCGAGTACCATAAAACTATGGTCTACTTTTCTGAACGCTTCTGGGAGCCTCAAAACAGTGGTAAAGAAGCGATTCAAAGTTCAATCCCCTATGGTCATAAATTTTTGCAATCTGCGTTGTAGTCTTCAAAATCTCACCAAATTACGAGGATGAAATGTTAATCAACGCTGGTGCCATTTAGACACAGCTTGGATGCGCCAACATAAACTGCAAAAATTAGTCATCACAAAGAATTGAACTGTGGACTATCTCTTCCCCTCTATTTTGACCTTAATAGAAGCGTCCAGGAAAAGCGGCTTATGGTTTTGCGTTTCTCGCATGGGTCTCTGCGAAGGCCGGAAACCATTTTGGAAAAGCGCTCCATGTCCTGAAAGTGTGCCTAGGGGCGGCTAAGTCGAAGTGTCAAGAATGGTTCCTAGCGACGGCATTCAGAGAAGCGGGTGGAAACGTTCCCGTCGTCTACATTTGTGACAGAGGTCTGGCGGTAATTCAAACGCATACCAGTCCTTCCAGTTTTCCAAACTGTTTGCGATCAAATGCAATTTTTGTTCGTTCTTATAATGGACGTGGGCTCAAGCCACTACTTTAAGGACGAGATGGAATCATGATTTTTTGGGAGGTTTCCTTTGATTTTCCCGGCTCTGTGGAAAAGCTCACCCGCGGCGCGGACGCGATCGCGTGTTGCTGACGTTACAGCGGCGGCGAGGGAGCGAGCAAGGGCCGGCTCTGCCGCCAGTACTTCGATACATTAACACGTTGACGACAATGCATGTTTGGCAATTCGCACCGCGTAGGACAGGAGCGATTTTGCGAGCGCGCCGTCCTCACCTTACTTCTGCTTTCTTTTGTTTGAAATGCCTCACAACTTGAATCGCATAAAATTATTTTGACAAGGATAAAAGCGTTGAGGTTACCTATATAAGCAGCGAAAGAATTTTTGTTTAGAAGAATGCATAATGACCATGAAGAAGCAAAAAACATCCAGTTTCGCTGCGAGTGAAGTGAAAGGTATTTATACCTCAGTTTTTCTATCAAACATAAGTATCTTGGAACTCACAAAGTTCTTTCTTACCTTTCTCTACAATTTTTTTTAAGAACACTCACGACAGTGAAAGGAAAGCTGGAAGAAACTTGAATTGAAATTTCTGTCGATTCGAAAGTCTTTGCTGAATTAAGGCATATTCGACCGTTCGGACGGCCATGTGGTGTGTAGTTACACTTATATATTATCTATCGATTGAATGCAAAGAACTCGAGAAGAAGTGGCACAATTGCGAAAACAATGACTTCTGGTACTTCGAGCATCCATCACGCTCTTACTACACAGATTAATGACTATAAGTAAGTAGGAATCGAACGGGCTTCGTCTAATCAACTTCAACTTGACTGTGTTCCTAAGGGTTTGCACATGACATAGTCGACTTCCTCTATATTTTCGAAAAATTTCAATTCCTAATGGGACATACGCTAAAGAATAAGAAAAAGAAGAAGTGGATGATTCCATAGGAGCGCCTCGCCCCCAAACAGCGTGGGGGAGGAGAGGTTGCAACACAGTTATGATTATTTGCATGATTCTTAGGCAGGGTGAATATCGGTCGAAGAACTCCTCGACCATGGCTTTCTTCTCTGCGAGAGTAGTGTCGAGAGTTGATGCACGCGCGGAAGGCACAGTCGGTTCGCAGGTGGCGAAAAATGCCCACGCAAGATAGCGTGAAAGAACGGGCAAAAATCATTTCACCCTGTTCAGGTGCAATGCAATCCAGGTAGTCTTACCTTCTCTTCTCAACGTCTTTTGTACATACTTCTTCGAGGCACACTACTCCACTCGGTCAGCATCTAACAAGTAAGCCGTAGGTTTGAAAGTCAACGACATAGGGAGTTCTCAGTTGTCGGCTCTTTCCTCCCCATATTTATCATATCTTTAATACCATCGAGTTATTGTGCTCACTGCCTTCGAATGAGCGGAAGACTTAGAGCTCCTTTTCTCACCGAGAAATCACAGCTCCTCTCTTTCCGGTTGCTGCATGCTGCGCTTGTTGTGTGGCCTTCGCTTCACTCCAGCCATAGAGATTTTTAGTATTGTAGAATCGTTGCTTTCCATTCGCTTGCACGGCCAACATGCACAGAGTCTTTGTGGCCAAATAGGCTCCCTACAACTGATGCTGCCTGGGATAGGTCGTTCCAATTTTGAAAACCTGAAGAAATTGCTTCGATACTGACCTGTCCAAAGTTGAAAACCGCATGGGTTTTATACGGTGGCATATCCCATTCACCATCAGTGCTGTTCATAGGACACATCAGAGGCTGGTCATCTGGATGGTCAGCGCTATCGAAATACCATGGATGCCCTTCATTAGTGCCAAAGTTAGCAGGCTCGTTCATATCAATCCAAATACCATCGTAAGGGACCTGAAGGAGAATAACCTTATCGTGCGTGCAAGTCCTCGGTCGTTATCAACATTCACATTATTAACAGTTATAAATTTGTTGTCACTAGGAGGAAAGCTATGCCACCTGCTGTTGATAAGTCATAAATTCTTGAATCCACCATTTTTGAGTAGCGTTCGTTGGATCAAGAAAGTCGGGAAATGCCACGTGGCGGTCCGGCCATACCACTCCGAGCATGATTTTGGTTTCTTTCGCCAGAGGGTACTGGTCCTGAAATCAATCATTGTTGATACACTCATACTGCTAGATAGTTCTCAGTAGCTTCGTTTTCACAAATAAGTTCACAGCCACTCGACTAGCTCAGTACAGTTGCCGCTCTTCGATAATTTAAAGGTCGAGTGATGCTAGATTGTTGAATTCTTTGGCGGTGTAACAGCAATGGACACAGAAACCGCATTTCTGGTCGAAAAAGATAACGACCAGTACCACAATGTTTAAAATAGGTGTTTAGGTCCATGGCTACATGTAGTACAGGTATTTCAACCATCCACGAATAAAGTGCGATGCAGGCGTGGCGCACGCCAGAGTGGGTTGTTAAACAAAACGCTCCTAGTCCGAGCTATCAGCAAAAAACTTCTGGTGAAGATCAAATGGTTTTTGAAGATTGAGCATTCTTTAACGAATTGACGACAGCGCGGAAAATCTATTCATATTCCGCGTATTGCATGGCACTCGGACCGGGCGGGATACATGTCCACCGCACCTACCACATTCATATTTCTGCGCATGGGCGATTAATTCTTGAGTTTTGTATTCATTCCATGAAAGAAACTTCAGCTTACCTACAAACATAGCTACTCATGGAATCGTAGCGTATATCAGTTTGTTAAAGTGTTAACTTTAAGGGACTCAGCCGCCGAAATCACCGTTGTAGATCATCGACCCGAGGAGTTGATCGTAGGAATCTCACGACAGGGAAAGATCATTAGTTGACAACTGAAAACCGATTTCAGGGTGTCCACATACGTTGTTACGCACTGTATATAATAAGAATTGGGATGATCGGAGGGTTTAGCCCGATATCAGCTTTAAATTCACGTGTGCATATTCACGTTCAGTCAGAACATATTCTTAGATAATCTTTTTGGAGGAGGTAAGTTAGTTATTTCAAAGAGCCCTTTCTATGTTACACACCATGATTCAATCAAGGAACGGATTGTTTGATGAACAGGAGTGGATAGAAGAAAGGAGATGAGTGTTTAGAACCGGGATGATCAGCGGCAGCCGCTTGTCGAATTCTTCGAATTTTAAAGCTCCCACGAATGGTTTAAAACCACGGGTAGGTTGCTATCAATTCTGTGTCAGGCTTCCCAATAGTTCTGTGCGGATATTGTTTGATTGAAATCCTAAATTAATTTTTATTGATGTCCGTAATCCAATCTCTACCCTCACCATTTTCGAGGCTCTCCCAGTCCTTGAGGAGGCTATTTGAACCATTGCTGCACAACACTGTATTTTGTGAGCCCTAGACCAACCACAAAGTTGATAGTGACTCGCTCGCATCCCTTTTCTGATTAATTGCTCGAAATAATAAATCCACGCGAAATCCCCCTTCGACCAGGTGGTTTTCAAGGCTATGTAAAAGCAGCAACAGCTGCTTAACAAGCTGACAATACCATCAGAGAAACGCTGTTCACAACGATATTTGAAGTTGCAACAGCTGGCTAGAAGTAACTTCGGACTAAGGCAGTTTTCACTCCAACAATGTTGGAATTCCGAACCCACTACTAAGCAGAGGAGGACAGGAAAAGCTCACCTGCGAAGCGAACGCGCGTGCTGATAAGGTCACAGCTGCAAGAAGGGGGGGGGACAGTATCGCGATACGGGAAACGCGATCAGTTGGGACAGTACCACGTATAAGTTTTGATACCTTTTCTTCAAAATAGTGTAAGTCAATTCTGATACACTGGAAGAACCTTTTATTTCAGCATCATTCAGAAGGCCGTTGTACTCAATTTACTTATATGTATGTACAGCTTTTCATCTCGTCCTTTCTACATAATTACAATGTCTGAAGATTATTTACTTGTCACAAACAGCTCGCTGTATGGACTCGTTCATGCCGCAGAAGGAGCTAAGCTGAACGGATTACTTATGAAATTTCTAATCAAACTAAAATAATAAGAAAATGTAGAAAGCGAGCTTTTCATGCGACGATACTAATGAACCGGACGACTAACTCAATTCAGTACCTCAGCAAATTGGGAAGGACCCATAAAGGAGTATGTCGCATATCGTCGCAACAATTAACACGTTGTATACAGCAGCGGCGCTGCACTCTTCGAGCACCGTGTGGGACCATGTGCACTGCATGCGCTTCGCACTCAAACAGTTCATTATTCATTATGCATGCGCTAGTTCGTTTTTAATTTTTTGTTCTACAGAACACATCGTAACGTGATCATAAACGGTGTGGTTGCCATAACGGTTGCAAAATCTTTACTATACCGAAGGTTTCTAACTCCTACAGGTTTTGAAGTTCGGTATTCACCGTTTTCATCAAAACATAAAAGAGTTTGGAGAAAAAATCAGTAGTAGAAGTAATCACAGAACTATGCGTATACCAAAAACGTGATGTCAGTGGAGCAACCTCGTCAAAATTTTTTAAGGTCCATTTTAAGGTCAGGTCCAATTTTAAGATTGAAGGTCAAAAGCAGCTAAAATGACTTTTTATTGTTACAACACGTCATTTGATCAAAATTTCTATCTACACTTATTACGTAGTTACAGCTGTTATTTTATTTACAGTTTTATAGTAGTAAGAACTATGCGTTGCCCTGATCACGAATATGATACCTGCTTTTGGTGCTGCATTAAATGACGAAATTTAGCCACTTTTTTGGCCAATGTTCGGTAGACGCATGCTCCTGTATGTGACGGTCATTGGTGGCCCTTATCAGAAATGGGAATTCAAGCACTCATTTGGCAGGATCTGCTAACGACAATAAAAATGCAGAACAAAAGCACCGTGAGGGCGCAAACCGCCAACCCTTCCTAACGTCAACGCATGTTCAGAACGATATCCGCTCCACCCTCCGAGCGTGTTGCACAGAGATGCGCAGTTACCTCCTAGGTAACAACCGCAGATTCAGAGTGCATGCATGGACAACACTTACCATTAGTTTATCTCGGAACTCGCTATTTCCAAAGGCACAACCCAAGCAGAAGTTGTAGAACAATTCCGCTCTGCTCTGTCTGTGGGATAGCGAACCCTGAAGGAAAACCACGAATGCAGCATTCCCGACACCCGGCAAGAGTGCCGACTTTGCAACGTAAGCTGCTGCAGCCAATTTTTTACATTAGGCTGTTGTCTGGTCCCTCTCATCTGTTGCGCTCTCGCCATACTACTCTTTCCGCGCTTAGTCCACCACTGCCTCAGCACAGCCAGTTGCGGAGGTGATTAAGCCCCAGCTTAAGCGTTTTCGACAGATTCCTTCCTCGTTTTCTTAACCATCAGCCCATTCCGCACCAAAGCCTTCGTATTCGTGTGCAAAAACCACAACAGCTTGATCGTGGGGCATGCCTACAAGGTATAGGATGCGAGAACCTCCGGAGATGCATTTATAAATCAAATAAATGATGAATAGCTGAATAAGACGCTCCGTTCTGAAAGATTTTCCTGGTCAAACAACAACGCCCGCAACTGCACTATGTATTCTGTAAACTGGCAAATAACGCTAATTGTTATCTGAAAACACTGAACGAAATTTATTCACATACCTGGATTGACCGCATAACTTGATCCGCTCGTTCCCACTCTATGAAGCGAGCTTTCTGAAAAAAAAAGTTGTAAGCGCAGAATGAGGTGAATTACAAAGAGCCGTGGTTGGTATGACTGAAACCAGATCTGAATTTGAAGCTAAGAAGCAGCCCTGTACAGGGTGCGCCAAGTATACCGGCAACGCATGCGCACACAATTTGAACACCGTTTAAAGATGTTGTTCACTTCTGCGCCCATTTTGGTTTTGTTGTGTTAAGATGGCTGAGTGATACTGCAGCCATTTCGATTTCACTGAGCTTCAACATTGAGAGTTTCCGGCAGTCTAACCAGATACCAATCATAGATCCACTAAATGCTCGAAGGAGTAAGGGACCGAATGCAATCATCGTGGATGAAGAGACCGTGTTTCTGTGAGGACTACGGGCAGTAACAACATGGTGCGGGATAGAATCTGTAGGCAGTTAAAGCGCTTGTTTCGCCGAATGTCACGGGAGATGAACATGAAGGTTTTTACTTTCTAAGCAAACTCATCTCAAAATTTGATAACTCCTAAAAGAAAGGGTTGTTGGATCTCCCAAAAGGAAGGGATTCCACAAGGAGGGTCGTGCAGATTTGGTGCAGGGCCAATTTTGGCGAATTTATCACTTATGAGTAGCAAAGTTCTTCAGATTAGATATAAATGGATTACACTATGAAATCGATATTCAGGACCGAGCTTGCATGGCACTTCACATTTTTGGGGAATTTCCCGAAAATCGCTTCAGAAGGCGAAGGACACGTTTCACGCACCACACTGCGTGCCACATCTATGGTTATCCAAGGGCCTGTAGATGCCAACGAAGGAATTTCTAAGATTTGGTCAGTGTTTATAATTTTTATTGAGCAGTGAACGTATTTTTGGATTTTAGAATTGTGGCATGTTTATTCCAGGCGACATGGAATCGTTGTCATTATAATTTCGACGCACCTCCGGTCTATATCCACCAGCTAAGCACTTACAGGCAAGCAACCTATCGCAAAGTCTACTGACCGCAGATATTCCTCTTTGGAAGGACTGGTAGTCAACTTGGATGGCCGGATCGAAAATGAGAATCGTGCGCATTCCCCAACTGTGCAGTTCGTTCACGTAATCTGGCAGAGCAGACCAATTCTGGAAGACTCATTAAAGTTCTTTACTTTGACTTGTGTTCCGACCATAAGAGATGACAGGAGAAATTCATCAAAATGTCATTGATTAACGGCGCTCATCAGAACTTTGAGTTGCAGAAACGCCTAGTGTTCTCTGTCATTTTGCTAAAAGTTCACTGATCGACTTTTGTACACATCACAGAAAACACTAATGACTAAGCCGCTCTGGCTGTAGGACACACCTGACCAGTGGTGAAATCTTTGTATCTCTCCATGTAGTCAATATCGGCTACTGCAGTGTCCAATGGAATTCCGGCTTTCATATTTCTGGCTATGATTTCGGTCATTTCATTGAGATCCTTGTAACCATAACGCGATATCGAAAATAAGACCAGTAATAGCAGCGAAATAGCACGATGAATTGGAAGAAGTCTGAAGCACTTGAATGTGACCTACTTGATAGCCTAGCGCCCAGTAAGCTGGAAGGAAAGGCGTTCCAATGAGAGCCAGATACTGCTGAGTTACTTCTTCAGGAGTTGGTCCCGGGAAAAAGTACATGTCCAAATTACCGCCGATAGTTCGATAAATTAGCACTGGACCCGGAGCTGTTGTCACTTCCTGAATGCTTATCTTCGACTTTCTATAGCCTACACCTGGAGTCAGTGCTTCGCCTTTGAAGGCATCGGGTGATGTTGGCGTACCTGTGCATTGCTGTTCAGAATAAGTACACCATGAGCACTGCCGTCCGGTTCTAGAATCATATAAAAAGGATGCACACCTGAAAACAATCATTGTCACTTCTGGTGGCTAGTTCGTGGGAATTGCGCCGCTTTATCAATGGCTACCGTAGAGGTTTTTCGTGTCCAGGCCGACCGAATTTGGAGGTTCGTCTCTTGCTAGCATACCCCATGTGCGGTACGTAGAGAAGTTATGCTAAAATAATCGACCAATTTCCGGCTGTAATCAATAGAACGTGCAATGCGCTTAATCATGGACCTTGAGTGTTGGATGTACGTTTTCTCCCCATCCATACATTGCGTCCGACGGCAAATACGTAGCGATTTGCAGAAATTGATTGGAAAAGATCAATCCACCTAGAAGTCTTTCAATATTCCGTCCATCAAGCTATTCTAGCGGATGAAAATATCTTCGATCACGATAGCTTTTATTGCGCTGACGGCTGATTGCTGAGGGTCGAGTGTAGATGGTTGCTAATGTAGAGAGGCACAGTGTATATGGTATTCAAAAGTTAGGATCGTGTCTACAGCTCTCATTTAACTATCACCAGCAATCAGTCCTTCAGCAAGGTGAATACGACTGCAGACTTAACTGACCAATAGATGTGTCAAAAAGACGTCTTCCTGTAGACTTTCTCTTGACCACGAAGTAGAAGACGTCATTGTGAACATCGGTGTCCAGCTGCAAATAGATTCAAGCAGTTCTGCAATATCTTATTGCAATATTCCGCTATGAATTATGAAGTCAGAGCTCCCCTATTTTTTCGCAGAGAAAACAGTGATAGTCATCACGAAAGCACAGTCATGAAACGATTGTTGGCACTCAAGACGGGACCAGACCGAGCGGTGTTGAATGACGGCGACAGGCTGATCGTGAGGGGAAGGAGGGAGGGTGGGCAAGAGGTCGGTCGTATTCGCCCCGTTGGGAGGATGGAAACAGTAGGATCATTGCTGTCGGAAGACTCCAAGAACACAGATATAAAGAAATGATTGATGCCATGTCAAAAAAGTGTGTTTGATTTTGCAAATATCCAATAACAATGTTGTTAAACATATAAAATCTTCATTGTTCCAAATGGCCCGCGTTGTAGCTTCGAGTTACCTCAATGATTTATTACGACAATAAAGGATAAAAACACTGACTTGTACATCGGCTGTCCCCCGCAAGTCATTGTAGGCCACATCGTGTTCGAACGCCACTGCGAATGTACAAATGGAAGTAGAACGCGTGCCGCATTCCAAAACGGGATTGATCAACGGCAAATGCTTTATCCTTTATCCTTTATTGCGCAGATGTCGTATCTATCCTATTCACAATAAAGTGCTTCGCCTGTCTGTCGTTCTGTCACTGTGTCTCTCACTTACTTCCTTACTTCCTGGAATTCGGCTGAAAAGAACGGGAGTGTGGGATGGGTGGACCACGTCTCGAGAAGTACAAAATATACATCAGCCAAGCGAATTCCCACCCATATTGGGCGGCGTATGCGTCGAAATAAAAAGAAAACTAAAGACGAGAACGTCAAATTGGATTCCAAAACAGCTTAGAGACCAGCAAAATGTGGGGAAATGGGTGCATAGATAATTCAGATCGAGTTTGAAAAAACACTTTTGGTGGGGCGGAGGCTCTCAAAAAGCGGTGCTCACAGAAAAACTTATTGCTCGGTTGGGAGAAAGCTTAAAGAGCAGCAAAAATGTTGTAGAGAGCAATGATGTGAACGGAGGCCTGCCCCAATGGGCGGGATGTTTTCTGAACTGGAATCATTCCCACAAGCCCTCATGATTCGGCTAAATGGAGTTCCGGAAACCGGGGAAAAAAGAGGATAGAGGTGGGCAAAGGTAAGGAGGGCAACCGCTAATGGTGAGCAGTAAAAACTGAGCACATTGTAGGTGCGGTACTGCTTTGAGGAAAGATCACTCTTTGCGCAGGGTGGTCTCAATCGGGAGGGAGGTGCCGTATAAAGGCCGTCCTGCGCCAGAGGATGTCTTCTACATCCGTCTTCTCCGCTTCATTTCCACCCCTCGACTCCCTAAACACAGATTCAGTCCCATCCTCTTCTTACTTTCACTGTTGCATTCGTCACTGATCAACGAATTGTTGCTGTGCTTTGCTTGTCAGCTGACAAGACCCTGAGGAAAACCTGAATACCATTCACTACTAAGCAGCGTTCAGAACGGGATTTAGCCGCTAAGAGGCGCTCCGCAGCCAAGGGCCAAGCAGCACAGGGTAGAGAGGGTGACAAAGTATACAAAATAGATGAACAATAGGTTGAGATTCTAGCCCATCAAAAGAGCAGAAAGAAACACCACTTTCAGGTGAGGTAGCTGCGTTCACCAGAGCTTGCGACGTGGCTCTGAATTATCACATTGGGAAGCTGTCAGAGGCCTAAAGGGCAGCTATTTCAGGCCCTGTAGATACAGCTGCGACAACCGCAACGGAAGAACCCCTCAACAGATTTAGAGACCTAAAGAGTTTTTGAGCGAGAGCGGACTGCCCGTCCTTCAACTGCGACCACCTTGAGGAGGCAAAGCGTAAGCTAATCTTGATCAAAAGCTTGTCTACTGGGATGAAGTGTGGTCCACCATATATTTAATGTGGTGGTAAAACTAAAGGAAGAAATAGGATAATTAATCTTCATAGTGAACTCATTGCAGGCAACTGGATAACAACAGGTCGAGGAGAAGGAAGGAGACCCAGCGATAATAAGCAAGGTGAGGCTTATTCGGGTGAAGGCCGGGTAAGCGGTTGTTAGCATCCATCAATGGTAAAGATGAGGAAACCAGAGCAAGAGCGATCTGCGTCAAGGGTGGCTACCAAGGAAAGATTGATCACAGAAGAACCGGAGGCGGTCTCCGGTGCTTATGCAGTCGATCTTTCGGGATTCTTTTCAAAGAGAACCAGGCAGGCAATGGTGCGATAGGATC
>KZ345198.1:183365-194340 GCA_002352805.1 Teladorsagia circumcincta
AATAAACATTTTGGTGCCTCTCTGTGTTATACAAATTTAGAATTTCTTTTAACAACCACAAACCACAGTACATTCCTAGAAAATCTGGGAATAGTGGCGGTCGTGGCGATGATGGCGCAAATAAAATAAAGTTGAAATGACTGGAACGAAACGTTTTCTCATCTGGAATCTGGTTTCGGGTGGCCTCTACATTCTGACGCATACCGCTATTAATAGCCCTTATCATTTGTTATCAGATTCCGTGCCTCACTAAACATGTTCCCGTTTTACCCACCATTCCACTTGTCGGAAGCAACGCCTCACTGCTGCTGGAACACCCGCCCTGAATTATGCGAAATTTGCGTTTCAGCACCTCTTGTCAGCCCTTATCGTCCGTTATCTTTTTCGCCCCCACCAAATACGTTCCCGTCCCGCCCCCTATATTGTATCACAGAATCGACCCCTCATGACTGCTGGGACAGCGGCAATGAATTTCGTGGAATTTTCACTCCGGCGCCTCTTATCAGTCCTTATCAGCCCTTATCACTTCCGGACTCCCACCAAATATATATTCCCGTCCCACCCTCTACAACACTTGTCGGAATTAACGCCTCCTTGCTGCAGGGACACCCGCAGTAAATTTCGTGAGATTTGTATTTCGGCGCCTCTTATCAGTCCATATCAGCCCTTATCACTTCCGGACTCCCACCAAATATATTCCCGTCCCACCCTCTACAACACTTGTCGGAACCAACGCCTCACTGCTGCTGGGATACTCGCAGTGAATTTCGTGAAATTTGCATTTCGGCGCCTCTATCAGTCCTTATCAGCCCTTATCACTTTTTGTTCCCTACCAAGTATGTTTTAGTTCCACCCTCCCCATCACTTGTCAGAACCAACCCCTCATCGCTGCTGGGACACCCGCAGTGAATTTCATAAGATTTACATTACGGTGCCTCTCATCAGCTCTTATCAATCGCTATTATTTTGAGTCCCCCAGCAAATATGTTCCCTTGTCACCACTATATCATATCCCAGAATCGACTCCTGATGACTGCTGGGACACGCGCACTATAAATTTCGTGACACACGGACACACACACACGCTTTATATATAGTAGGGATGCAGAATGCGGCTACTCCAAGGAGTGCTATTGCTTTCTGTTTGATAACCTTCCACCAATATGAGTGTGTTGTTGCTTTGCCACTTCTCGGTCTTATCACTTTTTATGACCAATTAGTGTTGTTACCGTAATTTTTGCCTACGGCGTAGAAGGGTTCCAACACTAGCAACCAGTGCTGCTTGCTTGTGTAGCTCGGGATATGCCAGACCCATTCTATGGACCGAAAGGTCTGGACAGTCACACGTGGAAGCTTTGAAATTTTACTGTTGATGCAGCCAATGCTTCATGCAGGTTCTTGTATAGCTTAGAGAGGACTCAGCTCGGCTTCCTCTACAGCTCAAGTTTAATCCATAAGATTTGCCCTCAAGCCTCCACTTCAGTTCAGGAAGCGCAGAAGCAATAACTTGAAGCGTCATAAAGATAGATTGTAAATGATGAGTTTTCTGAATACTATCCGATGAGCTTCGGTGGTTGCATTCCCTTGCATGAAGTGTTAGCACATACAAACACGCAAACGACGCTTTTGATGCACCTTCGAACGAAATTTTGCATGAAAAAACACCCACTCGCTGACACCTACGATTTCATAATATGCATTCCGAGTCGCTCTCTCGCATGGGTGGTCTCCAGAAAACACCCACTCACTGGCACCTACAATTATGATTTGCTTTCCGAGACGCCTTCTCGAACGAGTGATTTACCATTGTAAGATTGCAAGAGATTGCGTTTCCACTGAAAACAAAGACACAAAAGTAAGGGACCTCAGCTAACCTAATATTACCCACAACCTTGGGGTGTCGGTTTGTCGGGCTGTCGGTGTGCATGTCAGTATGTATGTCAATGTGTATGCCGATCCTTCCGTACCCAAGAAGAAGGCTGCCACTAGAATTAACCGACCGCTACCGCAGATTGGGAGTCAAAAAGTTAAAAACTTTGTGATGTTGACGCCAGTATGATTGCGATAACACCAACAACACTTCACAAACACCTACTGAGCCCACCTCACCCCCATGTCAGCTCAAGTGCAATTCAGGGTTGAGGTGTTATTTTAAAGTGTTGTGGTTATGACACCCCAATGCTGGATTTCAAGTGAAGCACTTTGCAAGCTGTCTTAATCTTGACAGCCTTAGCGGTAACTGTGATCACTTTTAAGTGAACCGAATGTTTCTTCAGACAGCGCGCACTATGCGCACAAAACGCTGCTGAATTAGACGATCAGGTTGGCCTTGCACAACCAGTAACAGGAAGAAAACCTTTTATCCTCTAAAGTACCTCAAAGGTATATTCATATGAATGTGCCGCTGCAACCACCGAAGAAAAGTGCTTCCTACTGCCTTTCGGTCTATATGCTTCTCCTTCTATATTGTAAACCGTGTGTCAGTTTGTATTTATGTTCGCCTTTGTCTGTCTGTTCGCAAAATAAAGTGATAAGGAAGCTCAAGGCATAAACAAGTCACTAACAGAAACGGGGAGGCCCCGCGACATCGGCGTTTTTGCGATTTGTGGTTGTGATACTCTCTCAACACCCATAAAACCTTGTGGCTATATAAACACTAACTGAACACATTTTCGATCATTCCACATGGTGCTGCACCGACATCAAGAGGGAGGAGGGGAGGATGTGGAAAGAAGGAGGAGAACCAATCCTCAAAACATTTCTAAGAGGTCTAAGGTACACTTGTGTGTTGAGATGTCATTACAACGTCACGTCATGATTATTTTAATGCCCTCTATTATACATGCCACAAGTGGAATGAAGCACAGAGAAAGGCGCAAAGCTCACGCAGGGAAGGTAGGTCTCAATGGTTGATCAATCTGATGTTGTATAATCTGCTTTTCACATTGGTAACGCCACAGTAGTTGAAGTTTTGGATATTTGATCACAGATATCCGACAAATGATGGTTAAAAAATGATGTTGTGAGTTTGTAATATAGCATTATGGCTGCAGAAGGATGTTCTTGTCTATCGAGATACAGTCAGTCGCCCAGAGGTAGCCATTCGACCCGTTTTCTAGACAGAAGACCAGGAGTCAGCTGGGCGTGCAGAGTGTTAGCACGTTGACGAAAGCGGAGGACACATACGTTCCGCACTTTGCAGGCTACAACGGACAGCGCGGGACGTGTGTTTCCTGCAGTCATGCATTATTTTTTCCGCGCATTTGCGAATCGTTTTTAGGATTTTCGTATTAATTCTATGAAGGAAACCTTAGCATAGCTGCAAACATAGTGGCCCCAGAATGGTCATGTATGCCCAAATTCAGAGGAAGATTTCTGAACCCTACAAAATCTTCAATTCATTCAATTCTTTGTTTTTTATGAACGTGAAGGTTCAGAGAGTAGTGAAACCAAATACGCGATCTGAGACATAATGAGATATCTTTTTGGATTTTAGCAGCATGCGGCTAGGTCGGTCTTATTCTGCTTTTTCATTGTAACATTTCACGAATCATTCGGTAGAATTTTTACTACTGTAGATCTGGGTGGCTTAACTGAAAATTACGAATCCAATTTTGTTCCATTCATGTCTTATACCACCACCACTCAAATTCGCTCGAATGACCTGACACGGCCGCAATCGCAGAATCGCGCCGATTCCACGCCGTGGAAAAGCCAAAACCCGCGTTGTCGTCAGCGCGTCAATGATAGTAAATATACTCTAAATATGTAACAGCTAATATTTATACGAGTAGTGTAGTACCAGTAATGAGTAGTAATGCGAATATGAAGGTGGGTTTTGAATCGCATTCAAGTTTTGAAAACCCACTGACCGTCACAAAGGGCAATTTCACTACCTGATCCATGCGGCAAGCGAGAAATGCACTCGATATCCAAGCTGGTTGTATGAAATCTGCTTCTTAAAGTTTCAATTAGGTTCTCCTCGGGACCATTCGGTATTCCTACGCAGACAAGGCAGGCACAAACTAGTGCACCTAGAAAGGAAGGGTTTAGGCTCAGATCCACTAAAGGTCAATGCTGTCATACGTAATATCAACGCGTTCCTCGAAAAAGCATTACTAGTCATGTGAACTGCACTTGCCAGGGTTCGCAGGCTTGTTATGAGACTCATATATGTCCCGGGCGCAAGAGAGCACAATCTGCGTTTCTCCACATCGGACGGTGATTCCAACGCCAAGACCATGCCGTATTCGACATGCTATTGGCTTCTGAAATGTAAACCTCCCAGAAGTCAGTCACTGTCATATGTCCTGAAGTAAATCGTATAAACTAGGGGTGAGGCATCATACATGCATAGATGCTTATTTGGTGGGATAATAACTTTGAAGCAAAGTCTTCAACCTCCCCATCCACAAGTACCGCCATGTTTATAACGGCCGAAGGTTGGGCGTGTAAAGTGATCGGTGGTGTGTCCAACCAGCCACCAAAGAGATCAATCTGAAATCATTTCAAAAACGGTAAATTATCTACAAATAGAATTCGTAAGAAGTCACAGCTGACAATTCCTAGTTCCTGGTAGAACTCAACAATGATTGATTTCAACAAAATGAAGTTCTGAGTTAGACTAGACTCACCCTAGCCGCAGCTTCCACTGTTACGCTTTCCGGGATGGCATAGCGCCCTTCGCTCGGAATCACGATGAAGTGCTGAAGATGCTCCAATGTATTAGTAGATGGAAAGAAAAATAACCTCCGTTGCTTATAAGTCAGTCACTCACTTCATTTCTTGACCAGCTTAGCATCGCGCGCCATCGCGCGCACCACGTGGTGGCTTCTGTTTCACCAGAGAGCCCACTAATTATAAGGTCTCACTGATATTAAGGCATCCAATAGTAAAAGTTCTTCGAGCTGAGATCCTTCGGCGATCGTGTGATGCGAAAGATAGCGTGTTTAGTTAGACTGCATAGTGTTAAACGGGAGTAAAACGTATTCGATCACTGAGGATATGATGCTTATGCTTATTCGGCCTCGAAAATGGAAGACAGAGGAACATGACTGTGACTTTCGATCTCAATGGAACCTTCTGCATAATCGATATTGGTGTTCGATAGCATCTGTAGCATAACCAACATCTGGGATCGATATCGATCTGTAGCATGTGACTTGATGGAGTCCCCCCCCCTTACTATAGCACCTACCCAACACTGCGATTCTCGATCTTTTTAGAGCCTGCACAATCGATATCGATCGATAGCCTTTGGCCCTACGAAATTTCCATTTTAACGACAGCACCCAACCACCACTGCTATTCCCAAATCCATTCGAGCTCTCTGCGCGAAAACCCATAATTTCAATCGATATCGATCGACATCACGTGACCCTATGGAATATTCACTTTCAGTGGTGCACCCAATTAATGCAGTGATTCCCAACCTCATTCCAGCTCACTACGCAAAAACCGATATTTCAATCCATATCGATCGATAGCACGTGTACTGAAGGAATTTCCATTTTGCAACAGCACCCAACCAATACTGCTATTCTCAACCTCATTTGAGCCCTCTGCGCAGAAACCGAAATTCTCAATCGACATCGATCGATAGCTTATGAGGTTGTGCAATATTCACTCCCACCACAGCAACCAATCAATACCATGTTTCTCAACCTCGATCGAGTCCTCTGCGCAGAAGCCGATATTCCCTACAGATTTTGGCGCAAACAACGCCCTCCTGGTCGGGCTCCGCCCACTACCGTACTCACTTTGACTAGAGCCTTGCCTCAAACTGTACGCGCCCTAAGGCCAACTTTCCTCCCATCCGGGATCACGCCCCGACTGTTCTTCTAGTGTCTACGCACTGAGCCATGGGCTGCTGGACGAACAAACAGACAAAAACACCAAACCTGCCTTTTATATAGAGGGGAGAGGGAAAAAAGTTGGGTCCCATTGACATAGAGAACAGATTCTCCCCTTTCAAACGATTACATAAGTTGCTCCTACTAAGATTAAACTTCCTTCTCCATAACATCCCCAGTAAAATTGTACCTCGTCCGTCCATCTGCGATTCGGTGCTACCTAAAAAATTACCTGCGGAAGCTTGGTGTGGTAGAGGTCAACACGTACTGAACACGCATGGGTCATGATGAGTCTCATCTTCAAAATGAGCAGATTCCGCAGCGCTGACCTATATCTAAGGACTGTTCACCACCACAGAAGCAAGCGGGGTACTTCACTTGATATTTACCTGAGCTCCGATCGGGTGATGAATACTTCATAAATGCTAGCTTAGAAAGTCTGGAAAGTATTAGTTCTGCGTGAATTTAGGCTACGAATCCACTGGCGAGTTTTGTGTTATTACACATATTAGGCACCGGGTATCTTAGTGTCGATTTGTCATCAAGACGGACCAGTAATATTTCAATTCAGACGCCGGGGAATGAAACGGTATCCATCGAATGACCCATTAGCATTCTCCCATCTAAAAGTATGTGTTGAAACCTCGTCCGATTAAAGCTCGGAATTTTTCGTCTCAAAAAAGAGGGGCAGGTTGGTTTGGACACCATCTGGCCAATCATCGTTCTCACTTGTTAAAAGATTAGGGATGGACAAAAGAAATATACAGCTAGTTAGAGAGTAGGGTTTGCAGTGTGTGATGGAAAACCTAGAGCTTACCAGAGCGAATGAGCAATTGTTTCCGGGGTCTTTTTTTGGTACATAGGGTCAAACGCATCCTTTTTGAGCACACGTGAGGCGCAGGTAAGCATATTCATCAGGATGCCTTGCAGAATCAAGTTCATGGGGACGTTTTTGCATCATCGATCCGTTACAATCGATGTCTCCCACCATTTCAGCACATACTCGACGAAGTCTGCACTGAGGTTGGCGGAGTTCAAATCAAAAATTGTGCCTGCCATATTTCATATCGCTGAAGCTCTGTCTTGGTCATACGCTACGTAAATGCGTAAATGCAGACTAATAATCATCACACAATGACCTTGGCCAGACTGAAAATGAAATTTCTGTTAGGTTTTCGCGTGATAGTGAATCACTTAGGCCAGTTTCAATTTTGATTTTTTTGTTATTTATCTGAAGCGCTTGTTCATTCAAACCTAACATCATCAACTACAAAGTACAAACACGACTTGACACGCAAGGCGACTTGAACGTTGACTTTCCCCTAGAACTTAATGGACTTCTGATCAGAAAGGGTGTCGCTTTTGAGATCATATGAGTGAGCGCAAAATTCTTATCAAGGGCGAGTGCCAGAACCAGTGTAGATGGTGGCTTTTTGGCGCGAGGGTAGGGCTAGAAAAACTGCCCGACAGTGAGTTTCCAATTTGGATGAATTTTCTCCGTAAGGTGGGTCGGCTGACCTCAGAGAAAACATAAACTTTGTCCTGCTTCCAAATTGCACCGCCACCACGCTGGTGACGCTTGTATTCATCACTGACCCTGATGGCGGGAGTCAGTTCTTAGCGGGAAGCCCTTATCGTGTTTTTTCTCCATAAGCTCAGAAGGATCAAACCTAAAGGAGCATGGGATTTTACTGTCACAACTCCCTAACGTTCAACCTAGGCTACTGCTGTCGTGGTTTGCTAGCACACTGCATCCAGTCCAAATCACAGGTGAATGTGTATGCTGGATGATCAATGGGAGTGAGGGAAATCAGAAGGAACTCCGCGATACTGGATTGTATTTGAAGGTGATTTGGGCGTAGAGCATGTGCTTTGCCACTTGGAGATTTGGAGATGCCTTAGCACTGTCATTCCAACACATCGGAAGCGCTCTGGCAAATCGGATAATCGGTTCAGATTAAGTTCCAATGGCTGTGGTACAGCAGTGAAATTGCCAGCCGCGGGGAGGTAGGAGTGTCATCATCTTCAATTTAAAAGCCACACCGGAGTAGAGTGAACTACCGGTGCAGTGTGAATTGAGGAAGTAGGCTCTTACTTATCCTCTGGTAGAATCTCTACATTTTTCCGCATTAAGAACAATTAATAGATAGTGATGAAGAATGAAGCTCAAAAACGGGTCTAAAAACAGAAGTGATGGCACCGGAAGCAGTGTATAAAAGGGCTGACGACTGCAAGGTAAGGTGATGTGGGTGCTTCTCAAAACGTGTATCGCGCTTTCCACTGTCTTCCAAGAAACAAAAGATTGTACCGCATAGAAAACTCAATTTACGAGACAGTCCGCAATATTTATCGCTCCCGCCGACAATATAATTTAGAAATGGAGGAAAGATCAGTATCTGTGGTGTCTATTTGTTATTTCAACTTTCTCAAACTTTGTCACATTAATGTTACCCGTTTTAAGCCGGCGCATAGAGATTGGACTATGCGTATGGTGGATCAAAAAAGCGACACGTGAAGTCTACTACCCCCATCTAATGATGAGTGGAGACTACCCTCTCCTCAGTAACCTCGAAGCCAAATTCAGGTAGTTAATAGAGGCTTTCCCAGCAACAGAGACGAGAGAATTTCCATTCCTTTGTGAGACATTTCTCAACGACTATACGGTGTTTTTATGCGTGGATCTTACGCCTTGATATACCACACATGTTTTGATTGGGTATGAATCAGGATTACACGTTGTCCTTAAAAATAAATCGTGCTATTAAGTTGTGAATAAGATAGAGTACTTCGCGAAGTGTGGATCGGAGCGTTCGCATGCATGGAGACGGAATGCTTGCTGAGGTTTATTCGAACGGACTAACGTGTTATTGAAGAGTGGCTGGTAGCTCTACTTCTCATTCACATTAATCGAATTAAATCCCAAGGGCTACACTACTAGAGAATGCCCCCACACCGTTGAGGAGAAGCCACCAATGTTTCCTCGAAACAACACTAATGGTTCTCTTCTCGTTACGCGAAAGTACGAGTGCCATTCACCCAACCCATCTCCATTGAACATCATGTCATCGAAAGAAACCACCTAAAGAAAAATAAAGACGAAAAATTTTAATTTAACATCGAGCTGGAAATGTGCAGAGAACAGCTCCTTGCTCGATCTCTGTTAACTCATTCCTCGCAAGAGGAAGACGATTATGTCAATGAAGTTGAGTGAGCCGTAATACAGGCTTCATTACTTGCCAAACTGTGTGGTCCGATATCTTCACCATGCGAACTGCGGTCCATTTTGAAACGAGAATCTCGCAGTTTGCAGCTAATTCCCCGGCGATCTTTGTGAATTCGATGGATTCACCGGCGCCTGTCCAGCTCAGAAACGGACAGCCGCAACTGTTCCTGGGAATGTTAGGTTTTCTATGGATTCGGAGAAAACTTTAGCCAAGGCGATGTGAAACGTCAGTTTAAATCCAGT
The DNA here is from genome assembly GCA_002352805.1 of Teladorsagia circumcincta. Classification (NCBI taxonomy): domain Eukaryota; kingdom Metazoa; phylum Nematoda; class Chromadorea; order Rhabditida; family Trichostrongylidae; genus Teladorsagia; species Teladorsagia circumcincta. The sequence goes on from KZ345198.1 coordinate 192,684, forward strand.
CTTCGTTTGTGAGTCTCGTATTCGTTCGCATAATGCATGCATAATGCAAATATATGTGAGTATCGGAAACAGGAGAGAAACAACCGAAAAACTGAATATCTCTAGTCGTCCAATCTACTGTGCAACGCAGAAAAAAATCGATATTTACTCTGAAAAGTCTCAAAGCCCCTGTATTTATATGATCTTTGCGTCGATATTATTTATATACCTTCCTAGAAAACGTATCAACAGCAGGAACAACAAGCCTTTCGGCTCCTTTCAGAAGCTAAGTTTTCTATAGGGTGCATCTATTGAGCACCGCAGTGTATGAAGTGATTTACTAGTTATGGGACAAGCTAAGATTATTTATTATTAGTGGCGATTTTTCAACGACATTGCAGCTGAGCACAAAAAAATAGGAATTGGTAGATAGGGTATGGAACTGTCCGGAATTGTTGCTATTGGGCTAAAGACCGAAATCCTCTACGACCTAATCTTGCTGAAATATTGCTCACGTGAGAAGGCCAACCTGGGAAAAGTGAAAGTAGCCGAAGTATTAGGTAAAGGACTAACCTTTTGGCAGATCCTTTCCACTTCACGTTGTGTGAAGATCTGCGCGGCAGCTTCGAAATGACGTGCTAGAAGTGTACATATTATGGGAGTGGCTAGATCTGAATGCGAATCACAATAACATGTCCTCTTATAGGCTGAGGAGGCTTCGCTGCGTTTGAAGGCGTGGTCCCAGATTTTAGAGACATTCATAAACTCAAACGAGCAGGGCGATGGCGATGAAGACGCTGGAAAGGGGATTGAAACAGAAAAAATAAAAACCGCTCCGCCCACATGGAACTGTACCCGCGGCAACGATTGTAATAGGAAAAGTTGTGGGTCAAGGAAAGCGGTCGCACTGGCTTGGAGGTGATAATAATTACACATGTAATTGATGGAAAGGGTCGAGATGAGGCCGCGTTTACAGAGTGCTGTGTAAAATAGACCACCCTCTAAAACATGAATATCTGGGTTTCTAGAGAACGTCCTCCAATGCAACCTGTAAAATCGGAGTCGCCTTTACAGAAGACTCATACACACCAATTATCAGGTTATCCGACTGGTTTTCGTAATTGTATAGGATTACCGTTTGAATTGCTCTCTTCGCCTACGCGCGTAAAAGCCAGACGTTGTTTTTTTACGCGAATGATGACTTTACCACGAGTATTCAGCCATATCTGGGAGCTGAGTGAAAGTCTTAGCTTGATATTCCGAACTCTTATTTGAAATAAGAGAGCATCAGAAAAATCAGCAAATCTTCCTCAAGAGGACTGGCTCAAATCTCGAAGACTACATCAAACAAAATCACCATTTATACTCTGCCTCTGTCAGCTCTGCGACAGAAAGCGGATAAAAGTGGAGTCCTCCAGCAAAATCACTGACATAGCTGAAGTTATCATGCTCATTAGGCGTCTGACTGAAACCAGAGAAGAGAAATCCCACGAAAAACTGGGCCAAGTCTGGGCTTCGTTGAACAAATTTTTATTCATGGTAATAAATAGTTTGTTTTTCTCACAAAGAAAGGCTCATAGGTCGCCATGGGCACTCAGGAAGTGATGCATACGCCTGGATGTATCGATATATCGATATAGCTGATCTCGACTTCTATCTTTAAATCTGCTAAACGATC
>KZ345198.1:212514-223932 GCA_002352805.1 Teladorsagia circumcincta
TATCTTCATATCGAATATGAAGCAATGAATTCCGCTGCAAAGCCTAGCCTACAAAAGTTTGGCTGCTCAGGCAGCCTAAATGCTTCTTACCACAAATCCACACTCCTCGGTCATAATTCTTCGCCAATTCATTCACATTATGAATCGCATGAACCACTGGATAGTCAGGCATGATCCAAGGAAATTCGGCAACTCTTAGAGAAGGCAGGAAACCGGCGCCTAGAGGCAGAGCCTTTTTCGATGCTCCCTGAAAAAAAGCGTTCTAGATTCCATCAATGGCTATCGACAAACACTTACAAGTAGTAGAATAAGAATCTTCGACTCCTCTAGTAGCTGCTCATTTAATACAGAGAGTCCACGCTGAGCACAGAGCTGTTCTACCTAGAGTGAATCTTTCCATTATAGAGAAACGTCAGGAATGCAATATGCCTAAACTTACAGCGTTCAACAAACCATTCAGAGCACTTCCAGCCGAGCCTACATCATCACAAGGATCGGCGATAACTAGAAACGATGTGGCCTCCAGCAGACCACAGTCTTGTAGAAACTGCATCTCTAAAAAGCGCGTAAAATAAAGCGGTCATCTGTCAAAACTGAATGATTGTGATCATTTTGGTAAACAATCCTAAAAACTACGAAGACTATCACTTGTTCGAATCAGTGCCGTAGAAATGTCACATGATGACGGAGAGCTTCCATATGCTTTTAGGGTGCCGTCACTAGTGGGAAAAGGTATTACGATCAACCGAGGTAGTCAACTGTAATGAGCATACAGCGCATGTTCTTGACCCCCTCCCCTATAACAAGAACATTTCATTTTTCAACTATCCATCTGTAAAACCTATCCTGAGCAATTGCGTCGGAATGTTTTCTCTCTCCACTTCCCGAAAAGGAACGTTTGAATTCAATCTCACCCGAAACGTGCTCTTCACGCACATCGTTCTATGGCAACCTTTGCGTCGCTCAGGTGTCTGTGAACTGTACACAAAGAGTGGCTTTCGCAGGCCACTTTTTTTCTTCGCAATCCGGATTTTCATGCAGGGAGCTTTGTACACTTCAACTAGTCACAAACGTTCTGTGGGGAAGGAAAAGAACACGTTCATATGCATGACTCCTTCAACCAAAGCCAGGTACCGAGGAAATTTTAAGGAGCAAAGCAATAGGGCGGTCGTGTGGCAAATTATAGAGATGCAGGGTAAGATGAGTAGTTTCATTGCCTTCGTAGCAGTTTGTGTCAGTTCAATCAGGCTGCGCTTCTACATCACATATCGTCCATCTCACTGAATGGAGCCCAAAATAAGATGTCCGGATATTGCATTTCTCTTCAAGACCACACCTCCCTCAGGTGTGCTAATCAGTTATAGGCAGGGATAACCGTCCGTTGTGCAAAGTTCAACGAAGGGGACGTATTTGGCCAATGGAAGGCGGGTGTCGTTAGTGGAAAACCAGTCAGAGAAATTGAAGGTCCAAAGGGCTAGCAAAGAAAGGAGTACGGACTCTCAAATATCACTGCGACACAAGCACAGACGACGTAGCGCGTCGCAGAGTAGGATTTCTTAACACATTGGCGGCAATGGCATCCGACGTCGGGCGACATCTTTTGCCGAATGTGACGATGGCGGTATCACGAATGATTGAGATGCTCGAATTTTCTTCTCTCTCTGATCACACCTCTCTTTGCAAGGCTTCTAATACTCATCCTAATACTTCACCGACTATGGCTCTTACATGGGTGTGCAATTAAAGGAATCTTCCACGGAAATACTGCTCATTATTATTTTGTGTGCAGGTGTTGGGCATGTTCATTAAAGACCACGTGCAGCTCCGAGCGAAAAGAAAGAAATACCCAAAGGAAACAGCACGTGGAAAGGCTCAAATGTTGGACCGGAATGGACCGAAGGCCCAACGTGGAAGCCGTTCACATTCACTCTTTCAACAAGTTACGGTTGTCGGCTTCCCAACGCCAACAGTTGCGACAGTTTCACGGCGGGAATTCAAATTTCTTATTGTCTTCCGGCATTTTTGGACTTATAAGAAAACCAACGCTCACTTCTCGGTATTTTGCTATCCTCGTGAAGCAATGGGCTAAAGCATCAGTTTCTCGCAAAGATAGAGGCAGGGTTTTTTTTTCGTGCACGATTCCTTTGAGGAGGAAAGTAACTTTCGCATGATATTTCACTGCAACGTAACCAAGATTGGTGATATTTTGATCATACATGGGAGGGCTGCTAGAATACATCACAACGGATTACTGACAGAAACACGCAATAGCAAAAAGACAAATGAGGCTTTTCTCCAAAGACAGTGATTGAATTGGTTGATGGTTAAAATTACCCCAATTCATTGCAAACCTTCAAAGGACAGGATGGTCCTCAATAGGGTGCGGGGAGACTGCAGACTGCAGGGCATGCCCTGCTACGTGCTTCCCCACCGGTCATAGGGTTGCTAACGAGCACTTGTAGAAGAGCGCTCCATTCTTTGAACACCGCGACAGATAATTGCCGGATAGTTATCGGTGCAAGTGCGGTGATACCTCTCCCAAAGGCATTCCCCACGTGCTCGATAGCATTTCAGTGGGGGAAGCCGGCAGGCCCAACCAGTCGCTGAACATCTTCTCGTTCCAGAATTTCTCCACCCTGGATTTCAATGCACTCGCACATTGTTCTTCATACAGACGGAATCAAAATCGAACGCTTGCTTTAAGAGGTGCAATTCGAAGGAATTTTGTGCTTCCCCATACTACATTGTCCAAACTAACAAATCAATCATATTTGACAATGATTTTGGGTGTGTTACGTGTTCCTGTTCTCGTCATGTGCGGGTACGTCCAGATCACTACTAAAATGCAATTTGGTTCCAGTCGAAATGAGCACTGAGCCTGCTAAATCCTTGGCAGACACAATGTCTCGGCACTCAGCAAATGTTCTCGCCAATGTACGGATTTCGAAGGGACTCCAATTACTGTTCATCGGGCAGAGCAATCACCATTACGTGGTTGCCGTGCCATTGTTCAGGGTAGGATTACATGCCTTATAACCCTGATAAATGTTTTTACAACCGCAGCCGGCGCCTGTCAATCTCACGAGTTGCAAAACGTATCGCGCACCTGCTGTTGTGGTGGCCGATTGTGGCCAACACCGTATTGGATTCTTCCTTCGGCCTTTCCCTTGCTATTCTTTTGAGAGTAGGGGCTGTGATTCACATCGCTCACATGCACGTAAGTCACTAATGCAGTGAGCAATACTGAGCTCCTGGACTAGACTAGTTACGAATATTTCTTCTTCAGGTTCCCGATAATTTTTCTTCGTGTGAAGTAACCCTAATGTTGTCTCTGAGACTTGCTGTAATGAAAAATATCTTTACATTCCATAGTAACTTCTCTTGCTGTCAAACCACGCTCTCTTTTCCTGTTCCATCAAATCCCAACGTAGTGCTGGCCAGTCCCATTTGACTACAAGTTGAAGCCGACCGCATGATACATGAGCCAAGTACTTCGTGCATGACCGGAAGACCTTCGATACTATGATCCCAAAGTTTCATCCAATTCCATCAAGAATCTAGTAAGTTACGTTGTTTTATCCAGCTCCTTAGGTTCTGCGCACATTGTACACTTCAAATAGCAATGAACATAATGTAATAGAACGCAATCAACAATATTCATCGCATAAGCAGTTACGCGCTTGCAAGCATTCAGTACAGAAGCCTCCACGAGAACTTTATTGAGTTGCCACCTTTTTAGTTGCGATCGTGCTTGGTAACGACCATATCTGTGGGAAGGCATGTTATAGCAACCATGACATCGCCTCCGGGCGTCCAAATTCCTTCAATCAGCTTACGTTTATATCGCTCCCACTTCTTTAGCAGACAAAGTTCTCCCACACATAAGCAACTAGCCAGAGAGTGCTGAAATTCTCGGTCGGCGTTTCTGTCCATTTCTCATTCTTTTTCGCCATCTCGTGTCCTTGATCATATTTTTTTATTCTGTGCAGGTCTGCGATGAGTGAAATTTTAATTCCAGAAAAACTTTCAAGTCGTTCTTTCTTGGCGGTTTTGGAACCTATGAGGAACATTTCACTACGGAAATTGAAATTCCAATAAAATACCCATCCTCATTCCGAAGATCATAAATATCTTCATGTTGGGCCATGGGAAAAGGAGAGGACATTGAAATGCTATAAATCGGCTCCTTGTGAATTTCCAACATCAAGGTAATCATAATTTCTTCACTATTCAACGTCTTCTACTTCTATAATGTGACTGCGGGATTTGTTCTTTCAAATTGATCCGAAAAGCTTTCGATGTCGACTGAGTCGAAGAATAACCCGTTGATCGATTCTTCTTTCGAGGTTTCTGCATTATTTTCTTTAACACGCGAATTTCAACTTCCGATGGTAACTAGTTTTCCTGAACGGTTTTCGTGAGGAAGAAACTACTAATTTGTGCTCCATAATGAGTATGAATCTTACTTACAAAACCAGCGATTCACTGTTATTTTTTCCAGAACCCTTTGTTTGAGAATTGAAAGGTCACTCCGCCTAAGTGATTACTTTTCGAGCACTTTTGGTGTGGTCAAAAAACATTTGCCCTCCCCCTAGGGTGATAATGATATCGCAAAAAAAAGTGAAAAACGGATTTGAATAATCTTGCGGTGAGTACTCTGCGTGCAGAAACTTTCATTTTGCTGATTTCCAGGTTTCTGCTATCGAGCAATATTCCTCAGGACGCGGCCGATCCCATGCATGCTCAAAGCTCAACATGGCCATCACTCGCAGCAGTCATTGACATTCACTGATGTTCTTGCCGGGATGACGCCACTGGAAACACTGCACATGTTCATTGAACAAGACATAATAATCAACTCTAGCTATTAAGCGGGCATCATCATTTAGCGGTGATAAGAATTTTGAGTAGGATCCAGGAGAGCTTTGCCAACATCAGTAGACATTGTCAACAACAAGACGGCAACCGTGCGAGAGCCGATGTTGTGATGTTCGATTTCATCTGTTGATGAATGGCTTCTTAGTTCGTTACAGCTGGATCTTCCCAACCTCCATGTTTTTAGTTTCTTGAGCTTAACATGTTCATTAGGAACACCACGGGGGAAGCACTTGCAGACTCGAAATGAGTAGATTGCTAACTTTCTCCTCCCCAAGATCGGTGCTTTCCCCGAAGGTGTTCGAATTTGTGGCGATGACATTGAGGATCGCCTTGAATAGACCGTTTGTTCACCTTCTATTCTGGACAAAAACTAGTACGAGTTACTTCCTCTCTCGAGCTCAGATATCACTTTTCACGAGGCATTATTTCGTTTCCACAATTTTCCCCACTATGTAAAATTACTGTACCTAACAGGCAGATACAAGCTCTGTCAGAGCTGAAGGATCGTGGAACTTATCGCTATCTTGCCGTCTACGCTATTTGACGGCTAGCTAGCATAATGTCCTGGCTTAAAACTCATCACCCTCGATCACCTCTTTGAGCGTCCTCCACTTCCTGACCTGAGCGGATTGACACAACCACTGTATCCCATTTCATAGTGAACTAGCATCCACTGAAACCAACTTTGAAATCAGTAACTTGTAAGAATAACTAATCACATAAATCTACTGTGTCGAGCGACAGAAAATAGCTGAACGACGAGATCTTCAAAAGCACACGGCGATTTTTCTGGGTAGTCGTGACATAGACGAATGAAAGGCCGAGGAGAACAAAGAATGAATCACGAACCGATGGATGATAAGGAGTTTAAGAACAATCACAACCAGTGTGATAGCGAGCAAATATTAGGTTGTCGCATTATAAATGTCCCTCAAATTTAGCTTCACCCACCGCGGCTGCGTTTGGATTTCCAGAGCTACTTAAGCAATTATTTGAAAGAGAAAATCTTGGGGTATAGAAGCGTCTACTCGCTGCCCCTTACCCTTTTGTTTTTTACCTAAATTTTGTTGTTCGAACGATGACTGATCAAAATTCGTGGGTGTGCACGTGAATTCCAATGACATCTTGGGGAGCTGAATCTAGCTCACGCAGTCACAGCAAATTTTTGTTAACAAAATGCGACCCACATCAAACCGTGCATTGGCTCTGCGATGAAGAAAAACAATGATTCTATGAAGTTACTTCACGACAACCAAGCTGCATTTCACGAAAAATCACCAGCAAAAAGGTGCAAGATCGACTGACGACCTTTGGCTTCTCCGCTAAGCACCTCTTCACACCCCATCTAGCTACTGATTATCCGATTCAAAGCGGCAGGTTTTGGGATAAACAGTTCTGAGTGTACAAAAAATTTAGTTTGTCCGCTCACGGTTGGATGATTCTCCGAAAAGGACGCCGGATCTTTGCGTGAAGAGTGGCAAAGCCTAAGGCAATAGGCTAGTGTCCATCTCTCGTTCCGAGGTGCCGAACTGTTGCTGTTCCAACACAATTTTGTGTATGTCCAAAAGCGATATTTATAATGCAGCAACTTAAAACATAAACTTAATTTTGGGGTACATTGGGTAGGGGAGGGGAGTGTGCATTGCAAGTGCAGAGCACCCAGCGTTTTAGAAACCACGACAAGCATTTCTTCAATTGGACTAAGCATTAGGGGAAGGGCAAAGGTGCGATACACATAAAAAATTCTGTTTTTCTGCGGAGTTTCTCTCTCGTTCCCTTCCACAATCTTGGTCCTTTAGAAGTTCTCGTCCCCTCATGGTTGCTTCATCAGGTCACCCCTTCAGAATCCCCTATAACATAAAAACGCAAACCAATGGCGTAGAAAAAGAGAAGCGGAAGCTCGTAACTTGTAAAGAGTAAAATAAGAGTAAGAGCAAGCAGATGCACCGCAGTGCCTTCCTCTTATGAACCATGACCCAAAACTACTTGCGCCTATTTATTGCAATGTTTTTAAAGCTCTGGATACGGAAGGATAATTGAATCTAAACATGATCATACTAACATCATACACAACAGCATGCGACAACCAAATTTCAAGATGTCCTCCACCTGCACGAATGCAGGCCAAGAGTCTCTTCTTGCACCCTCCGCACATTGCACGCAGGTATTCCTTATTCAACTTTTCACAGGCTTCCCTTGATGCTGCTTGCAATGATTGCATATTCCCATGACAAGCTCGACATGCCTTCCTCTCAATCATGGAATAGACAGAAATTTCATAGGAGTAAGATGAAGCGAGCAAGAAGTCTTTTAGTAAGAAGCAATTCCTCGCGGCGACGAAGTCTGGCAGCTCGCAATTCGCACCTGTTTTGAACGAGCGAGGCCCTGTGGGTGGGCTGCAGCGCTGCCCTCCTGAAAGAACCAGGGCTTGCTTACAGAGAGGGGGTTAGACCAAGGCTTCAATACGTTTTTTTTTCAGTTTGCATTCCGTGTTGATTTTCACACGTGAATCAGCAAGAACCAATGGCGCCTCACCACTGGCCGCGACTTACCCCCAAACACCTGCTGTTAGCAGTTAGCAGTTCTTCCAACAATTTTTCTTTCCTCGTGAGATAGCACTCCTGATATTTCTAGCCAGAATGTGATTGGTTAGGCGATTCATCACCGGTTCCATAGCGAATGTTTTCTCTTTGGAGAAAACAATCGAGAGTAGCGTTTCGACAATGAAGCGACCTAGCAACCCACAAACTTTTTAGCCTATCTGCTGCTTGTTGCTGTTTGAAAAAATAAGATGGCGCTTCATTATACGGTAAGATAGGCAGTGCAGCCTTTCCTCGACAATGCACCCATCGATGACTTCGATGGATGTCCCCCAAGAGGCCCATGACGCGGCGAAGGAAGAGACGCAGACACGGCAAGAGACGAGTCGGAGCGCACACTGTAGGGTTAGGCGTCAGGTTAAATGGAGTGTACCATACTACGCCTCATATCGCACGCGCTGCGGCTCGTCCTTTGCCGCATCAGCGTCTCTTCCTTCGCCGCGCGATAGGGCTCTTGTTGGACACCCTGACTTTGATAAATTCGGAGCTTTCGCCATCGTGGATTGCCGGCCAACCATTTTAATCACTCTACCATTGGGAAGACTGACTAGTTTCCCTTGTCCATGCTTGCTGGTGAGCGTTCCTACCTTACCGCATCGTTTGATGACCATCCGTACAGTCTTGGCGGGAACCGCAATAAACCTGGTAATGTCCTTCGATGCAGCCATTTCTTCGCGCACGTGAATGATCGCAGGTCCCAGTGGATCACCTCTTGCCATATCAGAGATGCTGGCGGTTTTATCTCAATAATGATGCAGCTCACAAGAGAATAAGAGGGCTAATTAGTAGTGCGCAAAATGAAAACGATTGACACACCTTTTCTGATAAATTTTTGAATTATGGCGCAAGTAGTTTTGGGACACATTGTAGTAAATACTTTGCCCAATGATCACATAGTGTAGCACAGCGTATCACGTATATGGTTATCAGAATCGAACTACTGCAGGAACGCGTAATGGATTAGCAATATATTAGGTCATTGCATTATAAATGTCGCACAGATTTAGCTTCACCTCCCCCCTCGACTGTGTTTGCACCACCGGAGATATTTGAGCATTTACTCGAGAAAAGAAATTAAGGAGTATGGATTGAGAAGCCACTCGTTGCCCTTACCATTTTGCTTTCTTGAATGAATTTTCCTTCGAGCGATGACTGTCCGAAATCCTGTTTGCAGCCGCGAGTTTTTTCCGACAGCATGAGGAGCTGAATCCGTATACATCACAGGGTCAGGCAGACTTTCCTGGCACGTACAAAACGGAAACTAGACCGCTTCCTCTTATAGCCCTTATATAAAAAGCTTACTGTAAAATTGAAATATCAGATTTATTAAAAACGAACTCTTCCTTCTTATAAATCTACAATTCTATTTCTTATACAAAAATCGCCCTACAGTGGAGGTCAAAAGCTTGGGAGCTTTTTTTGTATTCGATTTAATGCACCCCTTAGGCTACGATGTGAAAGACGATTCACTAAAACCGGACATCGATTTCGAAAATTTGAAGGAATGGTGAGGCAAAAGTTCGGAAACTGTGCAACTGCAAAGCGGATTCAATACAGTACCCCTCGAATCCGAATGAGAAATTGAAAATTAGTTCAGTAATTGTGTGCTTCTACGATGCCGTCTTTTTAGTAAGACGAAATCACTTATAGCATTCTCTTTAGAACCTGGACTGGAATCCTGGTATCTTGGTATTTGTAAGCTAAATTAAACTGATTGGGAAATTTCTGGCTGGAATGTGGACGGAAGGACATGCGAGCTCTCTCCTAACCAGGGGGGGGGGAAGTGGCCGTTCAAAATGAGATCTATATCTCCTGATACGTCTTTGGACGCTGATTCCAAATCTGCTTTCCGAATCTGCAGAACGATGCTGTTAATAAAATTACGGAGGTTTTTTCACCGCAATTAGTGTAGTGGCTGAACGGTCAGGGAGGCGGATTCGCATGATTAACGTCAAGAGATCGGATCCACTCGCCCAGTTTTCTTTGCTTCTCTCATAGCACGTTAACAGTTGGCGGATTGCGTTCTTTGATGCACTATAGCTTGAATATTTGGAGTTCAGTACTTGTGGCACTCTAGCGTACGCACAAACGAGGCGTTTTCACCGAGAGAGTGTCACCATCGTCTTCAGGAAGTCAAACTACCCCTTGCGACAATTTTCTAGCCGAATCGAAAATTTGACCTCTACATCGAAAAAGTGTGGGCAACCATGAGTGGTGCAGTGGTGCATTCTACATCACCCATGGGTACAATTTTCGCGAGCAGGAAACTTTTGATCGTTGAAAAGTTATGTATAAGGACAATAGAAGGCCCCATCCTCATGATAAACTCCATCTCAGCGCTGCATCGGCAGGACCTCTTCTGGCGTTGACCGCTGTCCAAGCCTACCCGGTCCCGACACCCTTTCGAAGTGAAAGGAAAAATCCAACTCTCCTATAAAAGTGTGTTTCCAAATGTAGTTAGACCTCCTGAATACAAATATCGCGCTAGTTCGACCCAAAACGCCTAGTGAGAGCGTTATGTAGCTAGTTCGATCCTCTTTAAAGGCCACTCACCCATGCAATGGTTCCTCTGAAGAGGAAAAATACGAGGATTCCATGCCCAATGATCACAAAATTCTCCTCAGCATGCCATCTAACCCTCTTTCACAAATCTTCTGTAATTTCGGAGGTTTGACTTGTTTGATTTGTAGGAAAAGGGGATCAGAAGAACCCTCTACGGAATCATGCCAAACGGCCCAAGTCCTTAGCGAATAGCAGATTTTGCCAGACAAGGTTTTCGAAACGTGCAAAATTGATTCGTAAACACATTGAGCATACTTCTGAAAATAATGCAAAAATACTTCCACATCAAGGATTCTAACCCTTGATCTTGCAGGCATAAGACCGGCATCGCATCCACTAGGCCGGCGCTTTACACAAAAGCTATACTTGCGTATCATACATATTCTGCTGCACTTGAGTCTGCTCCGTACCACGCCAAGCTCTGCACCATTGTTCAGAGAATAGTTCAACAGATAGGGAATGCAGACTTGAGATCAGCGTTCAAAGATCTCCCAGGTGATATGCATCTCACCTCAAATGGCCACTTCAACCTACCATGCTTCCCTCTTAAGGTGCACAACCCAGTTATGGTCTGAATCTCGACTTGTTCCCCTCATAACAGCATATTTATGAGTTTAGGAGGGCGACATATGAGATGGTATGTCTGCATCGGATCATTGTCGTGACAGGGAACCCTTATTTCCCGGCAAATTCCGACTATCATTGCATTCTTTAGACTATCCTTATATTAGGGTCAGGCCACATGTCCCTGGATACTAGGAAGGGAGAAATCCCCGAACGGTCCGACACACCCTCGTCTGCTCCACCATTCCTGACAGCTTGGAATACGGTACTTAAAAAGAGAATTCCAGCAGACAGACTACTTCATAACGTTCATAACGTCATTTCAAGAAGGCAGAAATTCGAATCATTGCTGAGTACAATTTTGTACCTCTCTCCTTCCGTCCAGGTTCGTCTCTTGTGGGCGAAAGCCACTTGAGCCATCCTGCTCTGAAAGTCCAACAACGGCTCCATATTGAGACATCTTCCACAATATTCACTAGGTCCCAGCGGATACATAGCAGCACTTCTGCGTGCGATCGACTGAGGAAGACCCGAAAAATTCATTGTTTTGGTAGATGATGACGGTAGACAGGACGGGCTGACGGGACTTCAGGGTCTTCAGCAGGGTCAACCATCCGTTGGACAAAGTCCAACGAGGGGGGGGTCGTATTCGGCCGACCGAAAGGGGGGGTCGTATTCGCAAAGTTCAACGTCGCAATAGGTAAGACATTTGAGTGTTTCTTCTACTATTAACCTCAAACGAGTGCATGGTGCACGTCAAAGCAGCCGAGCACTGCGGTAGTGTCCATAACAGACTGTCTACGCACACAAATGC
>KZ345199.1:16013-26817 GCA_002352805.1 Teladorsagia circumcincta
AGTTGCCCTGAAGTCATGCAAGAGAATCGGTTTTTATTTTTGCGGGGGGGGGGGCGGTTTTTGTTCACACTGTCTTTTCTGCTCAACAATGGCTTTTTAAGAGTTTTTCCAAGTGTAAAAAAGGATGTCATGGAAAATTGAGTGGTTTGAACAACTGACAACCAACAGGCAACCAATAAACAACCTGTAAATAACGAGTTGCAACACTTGCGCAATATTGATAGCGCTCATTTAATCGAGCTTATCTTTGGGAAGATATGGTACCTACAGCATTTTAGGGTTCTTAGTCGGGACCAAATAGCTAATTTGTAAGACGTACCTGCACCAGAGTGTTGATTACTTTGTTTAGATCCAAGTCACCATAATGCACCGATTTCCGCCGCATCACCATCGTTGAGCGCGGAGCTGCTGAAAAGAACACAGGATATTCAGAAGGGCATTTCGGCTACGTCATACGAACGAACGAATCGATATGGGAACTTTGAACATGGAAATCTGATGACGAACAATAACATTGATTTTAAATCAAACAGCGAACATTCACGAAAAGAAAAAGCAAAATGAGAAATTACAAAAAAGTTGGTGAGCGACGTTTTTCAGAATGTTCATAGAACGTTTTTCGAGATCTCAGAACGTTCATAGAACATTTCTCAGAATCTTGTTGCGATCCTACTTCTGGTCTCCGACCTTGTAATTCAAAGAACGTGCACGAATTAGAGAGGTACCGCTTTATTCTGAAAACTTCGCTTCCCCCCATTGATTCCCTGATTATTGACGAACGCCAAAGCGGGGGAGGGATGAGGGCCAAAGGTTGACCTGTCAGAACGGTTTACCAAGCATTTTCAAGCCCAAAGTTTTACATTGCCATAACCTAAGGGCAAAAAGAGGATATAAAAAGTTATAAATCAAATGAAATTGGTAGAGAAGTGTTCGTGGAGCTGACGAGGTGAGCTCGACAAGGCGAGATGGCTTCCTACGAAGAGGTGAGGCTTGATAGGGGAAGGATCTATCTTCTTCTTATCAGAAGCGCCATATCGTCTGGAATCGACATTCATTACTCTAAGGAGAGCTACGCTTCACTCTCGTTGTCCATATCAGCGGATTAGTGTGTACAATGATTCATTTTTTGCGACCCGTTATTTTTTATACCGGAAACCTTTTTTAAGCTTAAATTTTACTATGTTTCTTTTTCGAGAACCTGGAATACTTCGATACTTATCGAAATTTTGCCCACTCTGCTAAACTAGTAGTTTCTGCCCAGTAGTAGCGACCGGGGTAATACCTCAGCAATACTCCCAGCACAACTTCATTGAACCAAAGACCGCTCCTCTTTAAAGGCAAATTGCAGGATTGAATTGATGAGATAGTTTACCCAAATGTGAAGGAGGAGTAGGAGGTGGAAAAAAGATAAAAAAAATGATTAAATACAGAGGAAATGCGAGCTTTTTGCTCTACGCTGCGGGGTAGTTCAAAAGATGGGCAGAGTGATGAGAGATAACGTGAGCGCGGAGAGTGGCAGACAATTCCGAGTAGAGAGAGCATAGCAGATCACCATTGCGATGCAGACAGGATATCGAACGGTGGGTGGAGCGAGCCTCATCTGGTGGCGCGTGCCTAAATCCTTGTCGGCTAGCGTCTTCATGACGCGTTTTGATGCAGTGACGTGGCGCTTCTTCTGCAGCTGCGTTCCACGCACATCTAACCACTCTAAGGGCTAATTAGGTGGGGCTGAGCCCAAATTTTGCCTTTAAAGACTACGAAAGACCAATAGTTGTAATTTTAATCCCCATGCAAATGTGGTACCTCCGCCAGGGCTTGGAGTTAAAGTTCGTGGGTTCAGAACGTTGCCATATATGAGTATCTTCATGGTTAGGCCGATGTCATACTTTGTCATACTTTGCGAGTCGAGCGATTCGCTAGCGTATGCGGTCGCGTCGCGTCCAGTGAATAGCTGATTCGCTGCACGCGACGCGACCGCGGTCGCTAGCGAATAGCTCGATTTGCAAAGTCTGACATAGGCCTCACGGTTGAATCCACAAGCCGCGAGGTGGCTTTTCAATTTCTAATATTACACACGATGTAGACGTGATACCACTACCACACTCAAGTGAAGGAACGGAACGCTAGCAGAAAGTCAAAAATGGAATAAATAGCCGAAGATCCGGCATTTTTCATGATTTCATCATTTTTTTCCTTTTATTTTCGAAAAAAAAGAACTGTAAGATCAACGAGGTAAGGACAAATTCATGAGGTTTTATTACAGATGCGAACTTTGGATATTTGTGATAAAGGAGAACGCTAAAATGAGAACGCTGAGGTTAATCTCAACACAGTCTACACCGGATGAATTTTATCCACGCCTCCTCGAAAGGCACCACAATATCTCGTGTCCATCTGCGATTTGTACATGGAATTTCGCCTACAGAAAAAGGGCCAAGACATAAGGAAGTCTCATATGGCCTACATCGGCTATACAAGCAACTTCGTTTTGAGGCGAGAAAAAAAAACAGATTCTCGAATATCATATTTACAGTACGGATGCTCATGCAATGTGATCTACGCTTAAACGGAAGCACATATACCGCGATTTTACAGCAAACACCCTCTGGTGGGTACTGTTCAAAGACCAGTTGAATGTGCTAAAGTTCTAGGAGGCCGCCTACCTAGACAGAAGAGAATTATAATAAACGAGGAACAGGGAAAAGTCGTAAAAAACAAAAACACAACGATTAAAATTCTAAGGTTTCCAGGAATCAAGGATGTTCAGCGAAACCCCGTGTCCGATGGTTGATTCATCGAAGGGCAATGGAACAGGTGACCAGGAACGTGCCCCCACCCACCCTTCGCTCCATGTTCCTTGGAAAGTTCATGTGTAGTGAAAGCACAAGTGAAAAATTCGCGTAACGATTGGCCAATCGTCTCTAGGGGGATGCGTTGTTTTTCCGGCAACAGGGGAGGGTCAGAGAGGCTCAGCCATCGTTCAGAGGGACAGATTTGTGCTATTCTTTGAAAATCCGTTTGACGTTGATCAATGCCTTTCTGATGCGCCATGCACTTGACTTCCATTGAGCATGCTAGTATCTCAATGTTTTTTGAAGTACACAATGGATTGCGAGGTCGGCTATGAGAATCCTAAAAATGCAGCGCATCCTAAAAAGAACTTCATGGGCGTTGGACGATTTCGTCCTTTTCATTAGAATAGCAGGGCAATTTTGCTTTTTTTACCGATGGCAGGGCCTCTCTTGGCCTCTTTTATCCTTCTACATATAGCTTCCCTTTTCCCCTCCTCAGCCCGTTTTGGCAATCTCTAAAAATTCAAAGAGCTATAGGACCGTTCTGGACCATCGCCATCTGAAATGCAGCATACAGCAGATTCCATCGGGAGACTGAAGACGGCAAAGGCCTATTTGGCACGTATGACCAGCTGACAATGCATTTATCCTCCCGACCCCTGTCCCACCCACCAGCCTTTCCAGATCCTGAAGGAAGAATAGACAGGTAGGCTTGACGAGATTGGATTCTACGTGCTGAGACTATGGCTACTAGCAGCTCTGGCGCTAATCAGATTCCATTCGGGACGTACAGTAAAATTACCTTATGGGTACAGTAACCAACATCCCCTATCGATCGGGCAGGAACTACAGGTGATTAAACTTAGAAAGGAGGATCAGTGGTATAAATCAACGTCAACAAAAGAAGATAGCGCCAGATTCATCAAAGAAGTTGGCAAAAGCGAAATGCATCTTCAAGTCGAACGTGAAGATCAATCAATCAGTCAAAACAAGGTATTTTTCAAGGGTCGCTAAATTCAGCAGCGTTGGAGCAAATCGCTCTCCAAGTAAGAAAGCCAATAGGTCGTGTGATTGTTGAAGAGGTGTGAGTGAGTAGTAACGTGGAGGTGAATGCACACATGCATGCATGCAGTTGGCGCAGTCAGTCCTGTGACAAACAGTGGGAAAATGATTATCTGCGCCCGAGGAACCAGTTCTCTCAAAAAGAGCAGCGTTGAACGAAAAGTTTTCGTCAGCACAGCGAACGATTTGCCGGGTAACAACGGCCGCGATTGCTCACAACCACCCCACCCCACCCCCGCATTGTCGATATTGATAATTCCATAAATGTATGCAATAACAAAGGTGAGGAGAACATCACGTCACTCGTTGTCACCTCCATTCACCTCCATATGCCAGACCTACTGCCATTGCGTTGTCGTCCATGTGATGATAGGTTTCCAGGAAAGGATAACACTTCAGCTGGGTCCTCATTACACGAAATTCCGGCAGAAGTAGCTCGGGCCAGGGAAGTCCAGAATCAGTGCACTCCTAATCTTGAGAAGTTCCTGCTATGAGGGAAGGATGGGGAATAGAAAGGGGGCGTATGCAACTTCTTGCAAAGAACGGAGTATGGAATAGGGATTAGAAGTGCATATAATGGCGGTAAGAGAGTAAAGAACTACGGTGTACTCGGAAAATTTATCGGAACACCCGCTTTCCTTTTCGTTCAACCCCCTCCCTTCCCTCCATCGACGGAACTTCCGCGGGAGCTGGAAGAATCGCGGGTTATAAATTAGAGTTCCAGGAATAAAGGTGTTGAGGAGAAATCACAGGTTAGTGAAGTTTGGTTAGTGAAGGTGTTATATCATTGAGAAAGAACTTCTGACATGGAGTGTCTCAAGAAAAGCGATTACGATAAGGGCGGGGCATCGTGAAGTATGTGCGCTACACAAAGCAATTGCTTGGCTGCCAAGGAAGCGACGAAAGGTGCCTGAACTTCAAAAACACTTCGCCACAAAAGCGATCCGCCTACTAGTATAGTTACAGATTTGGACGAGCTGTGTTGCCAGCAACGGCACAACTGGAGCAACTCGACTGGAGCATGGTTTGCCAAGGCACCGAAAAACGCGTTGCGGTGAACTCGTCCATAAATCACCGCTTTAGCCGTTGCCCATCCGTGTGCGAAAATCACCGCTAAACAAGGGGCTCCCTTTTTTCGCGTTTTCTGACGGATTTCTCCGCATTTTTCGTCGTTGGTATCATTGAACGCTTTCTCATCCTCTGTAACCCTTCCCCCAGAACCTATCGTGATCGCTGGCTTGAAGCGAAGTCTATTTCATTACAGATCTTGGTCCCAATATGATTAGCCTTCAATGCATCACCAGCACTTTGAACCTAAATGCTAACCTTCATCGGGATTTCCCAGAGATCAAGGGCGATTAAATTACCTACTTAGCATCATGTTTTTAGGCTGCTACAGCAAGGCACGATGTCGAGGAAGGGCTTAAATGGTGTGGATGGGTGTCGTAGACAGTCAAAAAGCCCATGCAGAAAATCAAAAAATTGTGCTCCAGCAACAGATTGAAAAGGAAAAGTAGTTGTTAGACTAACCCTTGTAATCCCCATCCCTCATTCCGCCCAATACTTATAACTTGACTTTGCCCGCACCTTGCTGTTCATCATCAAGCCACTGTAGCAGGCCAAAACTTAACGTGCTAAGCTTCCAATCTTATCAGGTACTTACGACGAAGCCTTACAACTTCTGGTTGAGATTTCGGACATGAGAAAAAAAGCTCTGGCGCATCTCATACGGAACCACCGACAAATAACGGTGTTTTAACCCACCGTGGGTCGCATGGTGTATGCCTTAACAGAAAAAGATCCGTTTTATGTTATAGCGAAAGCAAGCGATCAGGGTAGGAATTCCAGCCGGGGCGAAAGTTTCTGAAATATTTCTCATTTTTGAGTAACAAATCCATCCGTGGCGTTTCCAAGCTTAAGAATCACCACACCTGGATACCGAAAAATTACTGCTAGATTATTGGTTGCTGATAAAAGAATTACAAAAACTAAAAATATGCTTACATAACGGTAGCCTGCAGGGGCTAAGAGCCGAAAAACCTCCCCGTTGCACGGTCCCCATATTCAAGGGTGAAAATCATAACCCAGCCTCTCTCTGCCGTATTCTGCTGCATTCAAAGATCAAGAAGAATTTGCCCAATATTTCGCTGAATGCCTAAAGGAACGACGGGTAAAAAGGTGGGAAAATTGAGGCGCATTGGGTCGCATTTATTGGCTTTCTGAACTGGGCCATATACGACGAAACGAGGACTAGAGTAGAGAGCCGCTGCGTGCACTTAAATCCGAAGGAACTCAGTGGAAGGCGAGATAATGAAAAACGAGTGGTTGTAAAGGCTATAGGAACTTCAGCGGCGGGAATGACTGGCAGAGAATCATGTCAGAATGTGCTTTTGGGCTGCTCGTCATCTTTTAGCACCAAAACAGCTGCAGTCGGCTCGGGCACCGCCAGTAAGGCACGAGACAAGTGGGGGAATTGCATGAACTTCAAAACAAACTCGGCAAGGAAATGCAACAGAGCAGGCTGTGGACGATGACGAGAGCGGATGGATGGCGATGCTAGTGAGTGTGACATTCCACAAAGCGAACAACAAGGCAGACAGAAGTGACAGAAATCAGAAAAAGGCTGGCAGAAGAGTGAATGTGTTTTTTGCGACTCTTCCGCCAACCACAGCAGAATTGCCTGCTACTGTTGGTGCAGGCACTGGAACACCTGTCGCTACTAGATCCTTCGAATAACAAGGACCGAAACATATTGTGCATGTGTCTGGGAGGATGAGCGTGTTCCAATGGTCCTCACACCAGAAAACAACCGCTCTATACGCCCCGCCCACTTTACCCATCTCACAACACAAAGCTTACTCGAGAGCCATTTTTCATAAGCAGAGACAAGAACGGCAAATATTTTCGTCTGTCTTCAGTTGGCAGTGATCCCTGCGAACCTACTCAGTGACGTCACACGCCATGTGGTGAGAAGGTTGGGACTGATAATACTGATAGGGATCTATAACCGTGATGAAGGTAGCGGGTCCAATGAGAAGTCTTCTGTGTAATTCTCAAGGACCTATTGGTCATTATTTTTGGGCTACACACCCTTGGCCGATCCAACTTCTTCTACATAAAAAAGGAAGCTTCAGTTCAAGCCAAAAGCTCGTTCTTCACCCGGAACATTTTTTTTGAAAGCTTCGCCGCTAGACCCATGAGCAGAGCCAACCCTAGAGTTGGTACTTTTCAAAAATTTTTACAATCCCCTCTCCTTCCCAGGGGACCTCAATGCAACCCCACTACCACCACCAGCATTTGGGGGTTTCCCCAGTACGACTAAAGACTCCCTTCTCGCTCGTTCCCATAATTGTTTTCTATAGCACTTGATTCTGAGACTAGGTATGCTTCAACCACGCTCATTCTTCCTCCAGAATGGCCGAAAATGGGGGGAGGCTTTCCTGATGAAGCAGCAAACTGTCCGATTTAACGGCCTCCCCTGTTAAAATGGCAAATACGATCCCACTCGTCGGTCTCGTTGGTACCAGTGTACCAGAAGAGGCGGTTGACCCTGCCCAGGAGTGGGAGGGAGTGCCTACGCTAAAGAACCACAAAATGAGAGAAAAAATGTCGACGAAGGACAGGCTAAAAGTCATTGAGCACTGCGAGCCCTGTGAGAAAATTTCTGACTAGAAAGGGCTTATCGTTAGATATCAGAAGTGAGAACATTCCACACCTCCCCCTAACCCAAAAAATAAAGAGTTAAAATTTCAACGTCAGCGCACGATCAATCGTCCCCGGCTCTAACAGCAACACATTATCTACTTACTTGCTTCCTTACCCTCTTTCACAAACCGTGTGTTTCCCTCCGCGCTGGAAAACCTCGATCTTCCGACATGGGTGCCTCATGCGTTCTAAACTACGTGAAAATTTCCGATCAAAGATACCGTTCTGCCTATTTTGGCTACCCAGCCGGAACTTCGATTTCGACTATGCTTGCGCTATGCCAAAATGTACAAATTCTTAAGCTGCTAGTTGTTGCTGACAATGACGCTACAAAGTGTGATTGAAAACAAGGCTTGTTTTCGGCATTGCACCATGAAATGGAAACCCATGACGTCTAACATCGCGCAGCTGATTCAAACAGAGCTCGCACTTACTCCAACTGGGAGAAGACTTCACTATTTGGCCCCGAATTCCAGGCAATACAAAAATTTATCACAGATCTCGGATACTTCAGATATTCCCGCCTTCTGACCCTCTACTGCAGAGCAAATGTTACCAGATTGAACAACGATGTGTGGAAGAACAAAAAACAACGACTTGTACGCCGGCAGGCTTGCCTGAGCCTTTCATAGACAGAATACGTACTGGTACCGGATTCTGATCTATACACTATAAACTATACGCCACGATACCCTACCCGGCACCATGAGCCTTACCCGGCTCGTGGTCAGCACTAACAACACCAAGAGAAGTGTTGTCAATGCTGACCACCTCATTCGATCACTCCTTACCCTGTGATCGCCATTGCTTGTATCGAGCTAATAATTTTTATAGTACACATAGAAGTTGTTCCGAGTTTCCCGATAGCAAAGGCATGCATCTAATAGAGAACAGGTAAAACTTTTCAAAAAACACTGCAGAATGCAGGAACATGATAGAGTCAATTTTTCAGCTCCAGAAAAGGATAACCCTAAAAGCTGAGAGCTTGTGCTAAGCATTCGCTAGAAGCTTTCCTCTGTCGAAAGAGGATTTTTGAGATTATTTCGACATCTAAGCCAAATCCAAGTCCTTGAGATTAGTTGCTACAAGCCACATCATCCCAGACAAATATCAAGGTGGCTGGCTGCAACAAGAAAATGGAACTACAAAATGGCCGGCCGCAGAAAAAGAAGAACTAGGCGAATAGCAAAAAAGAATCATATCATACTGTCTGGAATGCGCCATGCATTTGACGCCCATTCAAATTAGAAGGGGTATGTGAACATGGGCTCATATATAGCCTATGAATTTCACGCGATTTGCAACCCGTGAGATCACTTTTTACCTTTTCGGGTGAACCCTTTGCGAGTTAACGCACCATGAAGGAGGTAAAGCAAGAATTCTTTGGACAAAACAAATCGTCCTACACGGGGATCATTCTCGCACCTCTCACTTGCCATGGGATGGCGAATTGCAGCAATTAACAAATCAACAAATCGGAATCGAACTTATGGTCACACTATGTGTGGCTTTGTCGACCACGATATTTTATGAGGTGCTATCGCGAGGAAGCTCACGATAGGCGGAGTATATGAGGATTGGTACAAAAAGATTGTATGCGGGGATCAAGAGACTTTTTTGCTCTCTTTTAGCCTCTTGGAGAATGTTCTATTGATGCTTCCTTGAATGCATCAATAAAATGTTGGTCGGCTTAGATCATGAAAATGTTCGCAACACACGGTGCACAGGCCGGGAATCGAACTCGGCCCGTCCGCGTTGCAGCCGAGCAACCTACGGTCGATGTCATACTTTGCGAGTCGAGCGATTCGCTAGCGTCCGCGGCCGTGTTGTGGTACCAGCCAATAGAGCCATTCGTTGGCCGTGACACGAGCGCGAACGCTGGCGAATCGTTCGATTCGCAGAGTCTGACATCGACCTACCACTAATCCACCGGTTAACGTTCCCAGAACTGCCACTTATGCCAACCATCCCCCTACCCCCTCCCCTTCCCTCCAGGTTCGCCCATTGAAGTTCACGAGTGCATTTCGCACGAGCCAACGTGACCGAGAAACAGGAGCACATTCCTAGACGTATATGAATTTTCTTGAGATTTGTTTTCTTCAGTGGGTTTTTGTAAACGCCTGAACACACCGCCATGCACATCGTCCATCATACAGCTCAATGTAACAGGTGTTACTCGTATAGTCTCAACGTGGCTGAGAAAACACCACAGATCTCACATTAGCCAGCCTTCACCGCTTTGATTCTGTCACGTGATGAGCCGGAATGTGTTGAGTGCTCACGACAGACTTTACGGGGTTTCCAACCCGGTGGATAGCGACCATCTAGGACGTGATTCAGGATAAAGGGGCTCGGAAATTGATTGGTTTACTCATATGTGCTCAGCTGGCCAAACACCTTCAAACGTCTCTATTTCTCACACTGAAGTCAGGGAATCAGAATGATCCACGACTTGCTTCAAAACCGAGCAAGAGCCAGTGAAATGCTAGGAGAAATATTCGCAAGTATAGGGGGAGTGTGAAGAAAAAGACGAGTACCCTGCTCCGCATCAATTTGTTCGATTTCGTGGTCCTTTCTGCCTCCAATACACCTCAGAGAATTGCGCTCTATGTTCACAGTACAAACTCATGATCAGCTCAATTCTGTGCCTTATCGGAATAACGAGGAGTTTTAGTTTCTTGAGCCTTTTTTTTTGAATTGTTTACTCATTTTCAACTGCACACGGAGGAATTCTCATTTGGTAAAGACATTGAAGAACAAGGGCAAAGCTCCATGGGTCCTGGGGCGATGGAGGGTATTTGGAACACCACACCTAGTGGTCGATCAAAGATCAGAGCGCAGCCGTCCTCGAAGCGCCGAAAATCAGGCAGGCTGGGGCCTCATACATCATTGATGATGATTGCTGGATCAGAGCGATCACGGACTGCATCCAAAGAGATGATAAAGGAACACCTGGACGACAGCCAGCCCGGCTACTGAACTTCTGCATAGCAGATCTCAATGAATGATGTGAGCGCACCGTGTCTTCCCCCACCCACTCCTGTGGTAAATCTCTTGGGTTAATCTACCACGTGGGATGAATGCTGACATTACCGGTGCCTGTTCGACCGATTCTATGAAAAAATAGGAGCACTGGAGATGATCATTGTGATCACCGTTGAGCGTTTCACCCCTTACAATTTACCCTTCCACCCGCAAGAATTATCCCATAATTTATCGCCGGAAGGATCAATTTTCACTATGAT
>KZ345199.1:29702-40217 GCA_002352805.1 Teladorsagia circumcincta
TCACCCCTTACAATTTACCCTTCCACCCGCAAGAATTATCCCATAATTTATCGCCGGAAGGATCAATTTTCACTATGATTCGTCCAAAGCAAACTTAATTTATGGTCTGGCAAGTCGCTATGTGACCATAGAAACCTCCAGACCTCCGGTTTTTTATCTATAAGAAACATATGGGAGACGCGATGCTGAGCTCTCAAGTGCGTTGTTAGCAATAAGCCGTCTGGGAATGAGAATCACTCTCGTTTCTTGCAGCTTCTTGCAACAAGATCTCTCCAGGGGGATTCTCGAGGGAGCGGATTACAAACGCGCGCACCCTAAAAAATTTACCTGAAATACTCAAAAATCCTGTCTGGAAGTCCTACTTGGTAGCTACTAATTTTCGATAGCGACCCGTACCCTGGAATATGGGCAGTTCTTTCAAAAATAGGCTCCCATAACCAGGTACTCTTTCGAGTCCCAAAAGTGTCTTGAAGCACGCGAGCGTTTCAAAAAACATTAGTCTCCCTCTGGCGAGAAAACCCGGGCGAAAAACGCAGTTCGGGTTGTAAATGGAGGAAGAATGGAGGCCAATTGCGATCCGCCGTATAAAACGGTCATGGTGTGAATTTGAAAGGTAACGCCGGGAAGGTCAACAATCGAGGTTTTCGAACCTCCTCTGCGCCCCTTTAGACGAAGATGAATGAGGAAGTGAGATGTGAGAAGGATCTTTGATCGTTCGCATGCGAGCCTCAGAAAGCAATATCCACTGAATGACGACCACATTCCTGTCAGCTTCAGATCCACTAAATTTCTTGTGGAAAGCTTTTTAGGACTATGAAAAACTGATTCATCGGATGGTCGACAGTTACCAAGAGAACGACGATGAAATAGCCTCACTGTTAGGAATCTCGTGGAGATCAAAATTAGACAACCGCTGAGGGCTGTATCCCGTCCTTCCCTCAGGGTAGAGGAACTGAATGCCTTTAAATTTATATTAGGTTGTCCCATAATTAGTGAATCACTTTACATTTATTGCTATAAAAATTCCAAGAAAAATCCTAAATGCGTGAAACATGTTTTGCGAAGTAACACCCACATTACCCTACCTGACCATTTAGTCAGCCCATATATACGCTTCTTTACGTGGATATTACATCAATTTTTCCAGAACCTATTTTTTAGCTTCCCTCTTCATCACTTCTGATTAGGACGTTTCACGCACCAAACAACATGGTGGATCAGTCAACGGATAGGCGAGGGCACGTTCCCTCAATCCACTGCGCACCCGTGGCTCACCCTAGTCCAGGGTAGGGTTTTTTTATTTGAAGATTACCCACAGCCCTACCACCCCTGGATCGGCAATCTCATTGCTCCACCCGGCGCCACATAGATCGGATCCGGAGGAACTAGTCATCATTCGCCAGAGCGTGTCCAACTTGTTAAGATGGTGGGATACAGGCAACACCGTAGAGCCCTGAAGATTTAAAAATATGGAATTTGCTTTTTCCATGCTCTGAGCCCGAATCAGCTCTAAACACGATTTGACATCTTCACGTTCCTTCTGATCTCTCTTGGTTCCTCACAGCGACCATCCAACATGTTCACTAGGGTTGTGAAGTGGTTGGAGTGTGCTATCAAATCCACAAGGAACGGTAGCCTAGCTCGAACGATTCGGGAGTTCCGGAAGCAGAAGCCGAACCTCCTCTAAGTCCGCACCTTCCGAGATATTGATGGAACACGAGAGGGATCGACAGCGTAATAATGAAGCTTCCGATTTGAAAGCGAAGCAAGTCAAAGTCTACATTTTTTCTGAGGTCGTTCGACCCCACCTTGCGGAGAATATTCATAAAAAATGAAGACTCCCAGGCTAGCAGTTCTTGCATCGCCGCCGTGTAGCCCGATCCTCTTGCCGACTAAAAAAAATCCAATGTTAACTCTAGCGCTCTTTCCCAGGAAGAATTTTTGGGCGAAGTGACACAACCTCAAAGCTGACTTCCGGTCGTTCTTCGTTTGAGAGCTCCCGCAGTTTTAGGGGAAGGACAGCGAGAAAATTCCCATGTATAGACAATGCATTGCAGATGACAGAGGTGTGTGTTTGGATGAGCAAGGACTTCGAATAGAAGAGTAAAAAATTTGAATTCAAAAATACCCAAAGTGATTCACTAATTATGGGACAACCTAATATGTTTTCAGAAACAAATTAATTCACTTTCCGCGAATGCTCGCTTTCACACTCGTATTACAATTACAATTCATTACATAAATGCACTTCCTCGGGGCGATTTCGTTGGGAAGACAAAGAAAATTTGAAGGCATTTTTAATCTTCTGGTGTGGGGGAACGTTAGGATACGGCCCTACGAAAACCGAAGCCAGATACAAGTGATCGCAAGGAAAGTAACTCG
The DNA here is from genome assembly GCA_002352805.1 of Teladorsagia circumcincta. NCBI lineage: Eukaryota > Metazoa > Nematoda > Chromadorea > Rhabditida > Trichostrongylidae > Teladorsagia > Teladorsagia circumcincta. The sequence continues at coordinate 32,085 of KZ345199.1, forward strand.
CCCGAGATGAAGAGGACTCGGAATATGGGTTACAAGGATGGCGGGTGTCTCTGGTGAGGTCGTTTTCCTTCTGCCTAAGGAGTGGCCACTGCACTTGGCAACACTCCTTTCGTATCTTTCTCCCGTAATACCGCAGCAGCCATCTCTCTCCTAAACCGATCAACTCCACCGTTCCACATATCTGTTCTCTTACTCATTCTGTTATTTGGGTTAACTCGATAGGAACTCCTACCTATCCATTGGTATTCACTAAGCACACATTTTGACGTTTACGCCACCTCATACACTACAATATCGCCTACTATCCCCAGCTAACAGAAGCGCTAGATTCTTTGATACATCCGAGATTGAAACAAGAACCACAGGAAACCCGGCGACTGTCGACGCTGAGAAGAGCTGTACGGCAAACAGCTGATCTGCCACCATCACGTGAATAACTCAGGCCAGGCGGTAATACGGTATGCACTCTCAGTCTGTTGAGAGGTTGGCCAAGCATAATTTGAGATTTTTTAGCGGGATAAGTGTCGAAAAGCAAAACGATTGAACATGGACCAAACTGCATGACTATACTGAGTCGAAAGTGGAGGAACAATCAACAAATAGATTACAGATTATTGATTAGCTTAGTGAATTATGGATTTGGAAGTTGTGGAGACAGGGCAAACAAAAGAGTGCCACTTCGCAGTTTTGAGAGAATGTCTGCACGAAATTCGCTCGATATATTATGGAGAAAATATGAAACTACTCTAGTGATATTTACAGATTCACAATGCTTTCATCCCTGGGTCGACAAATTAGCACAAGACTCACTCAGCAGGATAAAACAACGGCTTGCACATTATCTGGACAATGCCTATCCTTACGAAAGCTAAATCGCATTTATTAACAGTATTCCCTGAATGGAGGTCCTTCACTGTCACATAACAAAATGTGGACTTGATCAATGGACCTGTTCGGGAAAGTTCACATCATCGAGATCCCTGATCTCGAGCTATGGTAGGATCTCTAACCGATTGCATTCGTACAACTCGACTCCGACTGTCCGTGCGCGCCAGCTCGCCTATTTTAAAAAGAACACTTCGCATTCTACTACACATAATAAGATATTTTTTCGCTATCGGGGCCCCAAAATGCTACAGTGCAACACGTTTGCAACCGTGGGAAGCGCTTCTCGAAAGGGTTGCTCGCAATTCGTTTTTTTTTTCAGTAAAAAAACCGCTGTCCCACATTCCAAGGAGTTGGCAGGAAGATTGGCGCAAATTCCAGCCTCAGAATAGTGCTCATTCACAAGCAGAGATAAAAAAAAATTCAGAAACTGGTCTCTCCATATCGTTGCGATCATCCAGAATGACTCCTCAGATCGATTTCAAACTGACACTAACGGGTCCCAGCATGGTCCATAAGGGACAAAGGGGACGATTTAGTGGGCGCTGATCAATTCCCTCGCGAAATTTTCCGCTGATCCGATATGCATTCAGGATCGTGGAGGAGGCTTTTGAATACGTCCTGGTCCGTGCCCCGCCCCGTGTTCCTGCATATCCATGTATCCTCGAGGATAAAACTTCGGCTAAAAGGCGGATTTTACGATGAAAAGGTATTGGAAATAAGGGTATAGGTGGTTGGTGGAGCAGGGATGAAAAAAAACATGAGGAACGGTACCCTTGCCTGTAGCGGGAAGCATGGTGAATAAAGTAATGAAGCACATGAAGCAATAGAAGGCTAGTGGGAAGAGGCATTTTATTTTGTTATCTATTGTGCAAAGAACAAAGCCAAGTAGGGAGTTTAGCTTCATAGCACTCCCGAGTTATTAGCAAGACAACCAGAACACAACACCTCGGTTCATGTGGCTCTTGGAACGCCTCCCTACCCCCCATGAAGTACGCGGAGCTTTACTCCTCCCTATAAAACACACTATAATAGAGAGTTTTCAAGAAAGCTGGTTGTATGATTAATGTTCCACTCTTGAGCTCATGACAAATAAACGTCTCACGGTCATAAATCTCTATAATGGCTGTTTATTATAGGTTTGTCGTAATGGCCTACGATGTGACGTACGGCTCTCACTCGTTCTCCATAGCTCATAGAAATGCGTTCAAGAGTGCTCTCTGATAAAAATGAACGGAATCTGAGAGCTTATAACTTTCTCTGGGCTGATGAATCGGTGCTCAGTTTCACCTGTGCGTCAGCTTATGAGTACTCCCAGGGTCCCTTAGGAGCTTCCCTACAAGGGACCGTATTGGTGGCTTCTGGATTAGAGTCTTGCCTTCGATTTCAGGAAGGGATCCCGGCATGACAACATTTTAAACGAATTTTGAGGCGGAATCGCAGTGTGCCAAGTGATGGCTCAACGGAACTATCTACGCCATTGACTTCTTAGAGGATCCTGTGGATGCCCCTCCCAAAGGGGGAAGGGGGTAGGTCGTGAAAATTTTGAGATCGGCACGACATGACAGTTGACATTGGTCAGTGTTCCCACCCAAGACAGCTTTTACACAGTGTTTCAGATAACGTCGTAATGTCCATGGTCAATAACCGATCTCGTTGAGCTTGTACCGTGCACCCTGTACTCTTGAAAAAATGTTCTGATGCCATCGGTGTAAAAGGCCATTACGAAGTTTTCTTAGAGAATGGGAAGTGCCCTTCAATACGCAATAGGTTGCATTCGGTTTGATGCAAGCAAACTGTAAGTATTCATTTTAAATGTGAGGAAGAGTGAGCCTTTTTTTGCCCCCCCCCCCCCCTGTAGTCGGGAAATTTTCTCCATAAATTTCCCGACAATTTGCAGTGAGCTGTAGGTTATATGTGACATTCGAGTGAATCTCCTGACACATTTGCCACAGGTAGTCTGAGAGAGTCGTGCGTAAGCGGAGGATTACTATGAATAAACTTAGTTGGATTCACTGAAATCCGCTTAGCATTACACAGTCTTCCTAGCGCTACATTTACCCGAGCAGCCTTGGTGATTCAACGGTGAAGCTAATTGCTACCCTGCACGTGTTTGCTCATGCTTTCACTATCGTTCAATGGATGATCATAATAGCAGGAATGAACTTCGAGTGAAAGGATGAAGAATAAGGCAGTCGGTCTTGATCAATTCTTTCTTGGAATGCTCCACGCATTTCACTCCCATTCATACCCGTAATGTCATTTTGAATGCGATTCAGCCTTTACAAAGATTTGCGGAGGACAGCCGACGTACATGGCAGTGTTTTCATACTCCCACACGGTTCTCGCCCAAAGTAGGCCATCGTCGATAGTCCTCAGTGGGGGATCGTATGGTTCCCTGGGGAAAGGGAAACGTCGGAACCGATACTGTATTTTTCGAAGATCGGGTACTAGGGTGTCAGGGTTTCGCGAAGGCGTACTATCAATAATTTCGACAAATTTTTAAAAGTTCTGAGGGGATTCCAAAATTATTCTTGTTTCTACTACGTCGCCATGAACCTTCACTCCCTCCCCCCCCCGCACTTCCCACCGCCCTGGTCCGAGAAGGTATTTTGGGGGGACGAAAATCCTTTTTAATTTCCTCTTTCTTCCCAACTGGGACTGTCCTGATAATGGGCGTACTTTTAATGTATGGATGTAGATAAAAGTAAACATGCACTGAAAATGAAGAAACTATATTGTTAGAACATTCTATATCGTCAAAAAGAAAGAGCAAAGTAAATTTGAAGGGAGGATTGAACCCGATCCCTGGAGACGGATGTGAGCTGTGGGACCTTTTTGAGTTATGTCTTGAAGCGTTTCAGTAAAACTTCTCCGCTCATCCTGGTCTGATCCCATAGAATGTAACGCATAATGAGAAGCTCGATTACGGTGGAATAGACCCTATTTGGGATTCCACACGGGGATCTGGTTTGGGTTTAGCGAGTCTTCCTGCCACTACCTTCCTGCAACTTTTGTTTTTCACCAAGTGCTAGTCTCAAGCGAAGATAGCTGAGGTTAAAGGAGTCATCAAGCGTCCCGAATTCATCACCGCGATTTCAAAGAACATGGATGGATAAACGATGCGAACTGTAATCGAAACATTGGGATAAGATCGGGTAAAAAGTAAAAGGGAAATCTGGAGAGCAAGTTAAACACCTAACATCACGTTCATCCCCACTAATCCCCATCTTCACTAATCGCTTTTACATCATTTTAAACGTCTCCTCCAAGAATTCAAAGTCGGTGCAATGCTACGGAGCCATCGAGTCGACTGTAATGGGATTCAGTCAGAGGTAGGTAGCCCATTAGCGTTCGAGCCAAGAAATCTTCTGGTGGCTGCTTGAGAACATTAGTGCAACAAATCCACATTTCCTTACCGTCACTCATTTCTTTAAGAGCATGCCCGTGATCGCTTTGGTGTGATTCTCGCACGCAAATGTGGAAATATTGGTGCAAAGTGGGCCGGCAGTTGAAAAGGAAGGAAAAGTCCAAAACGCTTAGATAAAAGGCTTACTCAACTTCGTAGAGGCGGTGCTAAGGCAACGAGAGACTAGGTGCGGTGAGGAGAGTATGAGGCGAGACAGCGCAGGAGATGAGAGGGCGCCAGACAGCACACTTATGATAGAAAAAAGTTGCAGCTGTAGCAGCTCACTTTGCAAGGCCCTAGAGTTCTTATCGGATAACTCCCGTTCGGATGAATGGCATATATGTGATTGTCTTCTATAGGTCTAACCTACGGGCGGGGGGGGGGGGGAATCGTTCAAACGAATCCTGCCTGGGTTGTGTCTTAAAATCCTCTTCATGAGGGCGATTTTAGGCAACAGTGTTGTCCAGACTTTAGGCTGTGACGCACCATTGCGTGCATCCATAGGATCCCCTTCTCGCTATAAGACATAGTGCTATTCTGCGAGCGCGATGGTAGGTTTTCTAGAATTTTCTTACTTACGAGATCTCGCTACATACTGATCTTGAACATCGGGTAACAACCACATTCTCCTTTTCTATTTCTTTCTCCCTAATTTGACGGTGAATTTTTGGGACGGTACCTCCAAAATATCTCCCTCCCTTCTGCAATTTGTATGTTATTCTCACAACAGGACATTTCCTTTCTCTCCGGAATCGACAAATAAAAGTTGTGAAAATATGAAACCGCGGAAATAACAATGAATGATAGCTTTGCAAATTACTGTACAAATTGATGTGACTCAACTTGCATGCAAAATAGTCGTGGATGGATCTATCCTAGTTCTGCTACAGAAAGCTTTACAGCGATCGAAAATCAACATCTCACACACATCGCCAATGCCACGACCTGCGTCGTTGACGGAAAAGAGCAAAGACGGCAAACTTCCCCTCGTCAAAGCTCAGCAGAGATCAAAAAGCCAACGTTGAGTTCAATCAGGACAACAGTGCTAGTGTACTTGTGGGGGGAGGGGGGAGCATCGCTATGCGGACTGATCTTTTAGGAGGCAGTGATCTTCGTAGATAATAAAAATTGCTCCTTCCCAGACGCTCCTCAGAACTAGTGGGCTGAGAGTGGGAATGGTGGGTAGTTGGGTTGTCTAGGCCTTCCTACTAACAATAAGTATACCAGTGATCGGTACAACTTCTAAGAGCTTCGTTCTCACCTATAACTTCAATGCGCTTCCGAATTCAGCGCTAAATGATAAGAAAATACAGAGGTATTGGAGTGGCAAGAGGCGCCGCCTTCCTCTCGCATGGGTCCATGGGTCTTGGATCAAATCTCGCTCAAGCCAGATGAAGCTTCAATCTAGCCGCGGCCGGGCAGTCGGCAACAAACTTGTCTGGGAAGATGAAATAAGTAACTTGTACCGACTCACGACCCCCCCCCCCGAAAGTCATTGAATAGGATACACTTCATTCAAATGCTGCTGCGATCCTGAGTGGGAGCAGAATGTGTGGCGCATTTCAGAAAGGACCCACTAACGTTGGCCCCTTACCCTTGACCTTTTTCGAGTCTCAAAGATGAACTGATGTCGAGGTTTAGTTCTCGACGCGGGTTGAGGGCCGGAGTGGGGAGGGGTGGCTGTCAAATTTCCCAAACACATATTTTAGACTGATTGGGATCCACGCACTACTCGGAGGAGGAGTTCTCAGAACCCGAACAAAAAACACAGAGCGACACAAGGCACGTGTACTGCTTTTGTGTAATGTTGTTTAGTGGTGCATGTTAGCGCCGCAATTAGTATAAGTGCAAAAGCATGTCAGCGACAAAATGCGCCGTCATACAGTTGACGAAATAAGCTCGGCGGGAAGTTCTCTCACAACACTTGCAAAGTAACACGGTGAAATGGAGTTGGAGGGGCCATTATCTTGTCCACAGTACTGGCTATCTACCATTAACCTAGATAGGATCGTGAGGGAGCGAATCGTTTGAAGACTGCTTTTGGTAAGGACTGGTGCGCGTCCTACATCCCACACACCCTGCCAAGATGAACCTATTTGTTGCACTTGTTCATCCACCCTGGAGCTCTCCGCCCTTATGCCTAGGCATGGGTGTCCTTTCCCCTTGTTCATAACCATTCGTTGGACTGATGGAGGTCTAAATGTCAAAGCACCTCATGAACACACCCCGTTCCAGAAAATCAGAAACGTGTCGGGTGCAGACCACACACCATAAACGACGACGGCCTCCATGTAAATCTGATATTTAGTAGTCCATAGTGCTAGCTGATAGTTGGTAAATGAGAGATGTAATCAGTAACAACTGATAGAATACAACTGCAACAGGCTAATCACTTCATTTTCAGAGAAAATTTACATTCTATGGAGGCCGTCGCCATTTGTGGTGTGCTGTGTGCATTCAACGCGCTTCTGGTTTTTTGAAACAAAGAGTACTTCCTTACTTCACCGGTACTTACCGAAATCGTTTGATCGCTCAATCAACCGATTAAAATGATTAGATTACATGCCATGAGTGGAGAGCATAATTAATAAGGGGGGGGGGAGGGGGTTCGGCTTCGCTGAACGGTTTTGGCAGTACCAAAAAGTGGCGTGATACTCTTAATGGTTCGATCCCCCGCGGCGACTAAATTTTGCGATCAAGGTTGGCGGCCACTATGCGAAAAACCTTTTGAAAAAACGCGGCTGTCCCTGAAAGACCCCCTTGTAAATGTCTCCCTCCCGCCCCCACTCCTCACAAGTCATGCCTTCATGGTCTTCACAATGGCCTTTTCAAAAAAGTAGCCGCTTAATGGGTAAAAGGCAACGAGAATAAAGGGAAATTGAGAGGCGAAGAAAGAGACTGGGAAAAACGATACGTAAACTGACAAAGCGAAAATTTCTCGGGGCGGAAATCAGGAAAGCAGTTGAACAAATATTGTACCGCCCACTTCACAGAGGTTGCGCAACCGCCACACGCAGACCGTCAAACGACCGGTTTGGTGACGACGTCCGCGGCGTGTGTGTGCGATGGGGTTCACATATAGCCAGAGCTGAAGAGCTGAACGTTGAAAAAGCCGGACGTGAACAGGACAGGATGGATTGTGAAGCGCTTATGTGAAGGATTTGCATGATAATGACTACAGTGTGGGAGGCGATCGTTCGTGAGTCAAGTGGACAACACAGCAGTTGCGAACTGCCGCCCACGATGAACGAGTTTCGAGCGTCCGCCGGCTTCGTCTTATTACTGCCTCAAAAGCTCGTCCTTTACGCTTGAATTCGTCGAGCATGAGCGTCTTGACGCATTCAGGTCCGCGGAACAAAAACTTTCTTCTATTCATTCGGCGCGCAATACGAGGCAACTTAAGCTCTTACCAGACATTCGTGAAGATGGCCATCGCGAGAGTGACGTGAGTAACGAGCGACTGCACTTGCGCACTCTTGACAGGGGAAAGTGATGGAACAGAAGGGACGGGAAGGGCCTGTGCGCCCGTCCGGGCCACTTATGAAAAGTACCATCCCAGTGTTCTGAAAAAGGATTTTTCTCGTTTTGTACCTCGACCTTCTTCACCGTTCAGGGCCGAATGGAGGCAAAAGGTTCGCTATCATCTGCATGGTCAACAATACCAACCCATCAGTCCAGGGTTCTTCGCTGCTAGCAGGCCTTACTGGGGAATAAACTCTGACTTAAAGCAACAGTGTCAGCAGGGTGGGCGTGGCCGGCATCGGCTGCAATCCCTTCGGCCAATTCTGACCCCCAACACTTCAAACCTGTTCAGCTCCTTTCCTAATGACTTTCCATGG
>KZ345199.1:43260-60549 GCA_002352805.1 Teladorsagia circumcincta
ACGGGGGGGGGGAGGAGTGGTCCATCGCCATGGAGTCGTCGGCCGACAGCGCTCAAGCGGTAGGTAAGTATTGTCCTCGTCGAGGCAAAGCGACTTTTTTGTCGTTGCCGCCGTGAAGTGACCACGCCCCGTTTGTTGGGAAGAATCCGCGAGGTGCCGGCTTGAAGCCAAGCGATCCCAGCCGACACACGTCATTTTCATTGCAAATGCCATGACGCTGATAAGCTCGCCGTTGCATGCACGTGAACCTCTTATTTATTCAGGCCGCGAATTACGCTCTCGAAAACGTCTTCCTGCCTTCATCGCCGTCACAAAGTGATGTCTGAGGCTTGATCGCTTTTAGGACCCGATAATCCTTTTATTTTTGAAAAACACGTTCATTTCACACAAACTCATTACTATTCGGTTTGTCTGGTCGAAGTCTAGGAACATTTGGAATAACAAGGATTATCTGGATTGAAACCTGGTACGGAGGGCAAAAAAAAGAAGCGAATACCTGACATTCTACATGGCGATGGATTTTCTGGAGTGAGCCATGAAAACAGTTTCATTCTAAGAAAAATAGTTAGCTTTGACTTAAGACATAGAGCCTAATAATTTCTTGAGGTGGAATGGACAAAGGATTAGTTCGACTTCCGCACATGCCCTTGGACCGCAGCCAACCTGGAAGAATTATAATCCCTCCGTGGGTTGAATAAACACATTTTTTTAAATTAGAAATAAACTGTTGAGAAAGTGCAATTCTATAATTAAACTGAATGTAAATCTAAATCTGTAGGGAGGATACTATTACAGAATAAGGTGTCTTAGGCTTCTGAACAGCTCTTCTCCTTCCCACCATTTCACTTCTGAAGTCATGGATCCAACGCCTTTGCAGGGGATTAGAGCAGAACCATTGTGACTGAGGCTTTTGAGGGAAAAATCGAACAATGGATCACATCCAGGACCCGGCCTGGAAACGATGACCGCCGTGAATGCCGCTTTCAAGTAAGGCCTAAGGATAGGGGATCAAGGTAAATAACGGTCGAGGAATTCCTCGACCGTGGCTCTCTGATGTGCGAGGGAAGCGTCGAGGGTTAATGTACGCGCGGAGAGCACGGACGACTCGCAGGTGGCGAGAGTCTACGTCCGCGCGGGAGAGCGTGAAAGAACGGGCGAAAATCCTCGACGAGCTGTCGAAGAATCCTCGAGCGACTTTCACCCTGCAGGGGATGAACACACAATATAATAATTAGGCTCTTCTGAAATGCGCCTTGGGGTCGAGATCAGAATGTGATTTGGCTTATACTATTTGACAACGAGTTGTGATGATCACATGATATAGTTAAGAATTAGATATGTTTCTTCCTAGACCAGACTGGTTTCAATTCACCCACACCAGTGGGAAGCAAAGCTTGGTTGGCCTCGCCGGCATACTGATCAAAGATTTGGTCCCCGGCTCATGTTCGTGGCAAGAAAAGCCACTTGCAAATACCCTCGCAATCAATTAAGTTGAAAATACTTTTCAGAAGATGTTGCAGCTGAGCGCACAACAGTGAGATAAGTAATTTTGCAGCAAGTAACAGGTGTCTCTGCATGAGTCAGAGGAATGCTATAATATGCATAATCTTTAGCTCACTCGAATAACCCCTAACTCCAAGATTATACGGGAAACTACAAGAAGCGGAAGTTTATGCAGCGCCTTTGAATTAGCTCTATCGGTGACGAGCCCCGTGCAAAATTTCACTATTTCCTGTTAAGCTTGTAATAGTTCAATTACGAGCGATAACTACTCGGTGATTTTTATCTCGTAGAGGGTTGGATGGTTTCACTATAGAAAGCTTAGAAGCTTCAAAATGAAACGAGGACTTGAAGCAACAGTTCCGGCAGAGTTGAAGTGGGCGTGGCGGACAAAGGTCGCACCACCTCTTGCCACTAGTGGAGATCGTGTGATCGATTGTGATCCACGGCGGCAGAGGCATTTGTTTTAGGACTACAGGGCTATTTGAAGTTGATTCGCGACGCAAATCATGACCGTGAACGAATCTCTACGACTGGCAAGAGGGGATGTGACATTTGTCCGCCACGCCCATTTCGACCTACTGGGAATGTTAATGAAAAAAATCAAAGTATCACAGGGCTTCTCACAGTATTCACGAAGATAAATGTTTGTGATCACCTATACGTAAAGAATTGCAGTAAGGATCACCAAAATCAGAAAGCGACAGCAAAGCGCGGTGGTGCATAAACAGGTAAGCATAGGAGGTAATCAGAGTGAGAGGGTGAACGCGTAGGTGGGTGGGGGGGGGGAAGTGGGAAGGGAATCAAGACATGCCACCGTTAAAAGCTCAGTTTTTGCGCTGTCACTCTGTATCTCTGCTTTTCCCATATAGTTCTCATTCTACCGCCCCTTCCCACTGGCCATCCCCCATGTAGTCCTCCAGCTATGACCACAAAAAACCCACACCGACAAAGACGACGAAATCGCGATCGTTATTCTGTGCTCTCAGGAGAGCCCCATCTTAGAAGCCTGCTATTCATATCGCACGGTCATAAAGCCAAGAATGGACGCTGTGTTCACGCTGTCAGACACAGCATACTGGATGTGTCAACGCCGAATCCGCCCACTACTTCACATACGTCATGTCGTAGTGCCGACATTCAAAAATTGGAGCGGATCCGGTTTTGCGCCCATCAAAAGCGAGTTCCATGCTGAGCAGTATGGAATTCGTAGCTAAGTGATGGCTGGTACAGCAGTAGCGCTTTCTTGTTTCATTTCTTTGGCAGCTGGACGACTTGGGATTGTTCGCGTCCGCACCGACACACTCGGTTCTTTGTCGAGGGTTACGTGCAATGGCATAGTTAGCCAGCAGTATCCCCACATTCCATAGCTCTTTCGAACAAAGAACGCTCAAAGCTGAAACTCTGTAGTCAATTTACTGAATGGCTTGGCAACCAACGTGTTCAGCCATCACTTGAGTAGAAAGTGGTAAAATATTCAATTACCCATTGGTCGTGCACAGGGGCTGCGTGCAAAGTGACCTTGGAATTGCTTTGTATGCCGAAAGGAAGAACTGCTGGTCAAGTAAATATCACCATACTTCGCATTCCTAGACATTTTTCTTTAAAATAAGGCCACTTCATTCTAAATTACTACCGAGCGCTCTGCAGAGAGTCAAGTGGTTTTTGTCAGAATCAGCCGTGTCGAGGAAATTCAGCAACTAGTAGGATTCCCGCCCCAGCTGCGATCCCTCTAGCCTCACCTCCAATACCGGTCCTACTCGAAACTATCCCACCTTCCGCTCAAGTCCTTCGAGCGGGGAGGTGCAGGTTTGCTAGAGGTAAGGCAGAGAAAATTTGGGAGCTCTGGAAGTTCACGAGTTTTCGTGAAAATTTTGTAGAAAATTTCCACAAAAATTAGGATTTTAATTTTGAGTCCACAACTTCTCGACTCTTTGACGACCGCATGGCCTGCCGGCGAGCCACACTAAATCGGCCGAGTAGGACCATATGGTCCGCCGGCGGGCCACGGCAGGAAATTCCTGCACAAACGCCTATTTTTTATTTTCCAAGTCTCAGTTACTGTTAAGGACCCCTTCCGCAAACACACACACACAGAATCGTCTGGAAACTGCTTATGTATAACGCAAAAGGAGAAAGGAGACCCTTGAACTGGGGCCACGGCCGCATCTCACAAAAACACGCGCGGTCCCACGCGCCGGACACGTTTAGAGCGCGTGGTTATCAAAAGGTTAAAAAATGCCTCACTGGAGTCCCTTCTTTCGTAAGTAGACTGTCAATCCCCCTTCCTTTCCCTAATGATCCTATCAAGTACACACGTCGTTAGCCTACTTTGTTCGCTTTTACCTGCATGGCTCCTCTATCCGATTCCACCCACAATTAGCTAGCCTATCATTTTTGTTCCTTCATATTTACCAGATTAGTACCACAGTTCCCGAAATTAATACCGTTTACACTGGGTTACAAAAAGCGAGAGCTGGGTATCGGTGACCCGCCTCGCGCGTAAGTCTCAAAAACATTCAAGTGTCACGATGATTTTGAATGGAAGCCGAATTCGTGACTCATACTGAAGGAATCACTCAGCGAACAACCTCCCGTCAGGTTAAATAGTGGTGCCATACTACGTATCTATCGCACATCACACGCTTCGACTCGTCCGCTCACGCATCTGCGTTTCCATTATATCGCCGCGCGACGGGCCTCTTGTCGGATACCTGAGGATAAGATTTGTTGCCTCAACCCTAATCCGAATAGCGCCACACATCCCGCATTGCGGGACCACCACGCAAAATACTTGCAGCTGATATATTGAAAAATATTATTGCAGATCTCGTTTCTTCATTCATTTATTCACAGCGGTCAGAGTAAAACCTTGCAAACACCACACGTGATTCAATGAAAAACGTTCTCGATGACCTACCAGTTTATCAATAGTATCACTATGATGGTATCTTATCTTATCATAAACTATTATTTATTCTTTGAATACCAGACGTTGTTCATGAATGTATTAACTCGGTTCCGAGCACAACTACACGACACCAAGGATGAAATAAATGAAGATGATAATGAAAAAGAAAACGTGAAAACTGGAGGACACAATCCAAAAAGACGACGGCCATAGCGAACATGTAGGAACGCCACTCGACCTACAGTAACTCGTCACATCAAAATACAAAACTACAAACGAAAACCAAAACCATGCCACCAAGGCGAAATAATGGGATTATCGCCAACTGGTTGAATGGTTCGGTGGGGAAGATGTAAGTGTGAATTCGTTCCGGCAACGAAAACGAACTTCAATCATTAACGGTAAATAAATACAACGCATTTTTCGGGGGCACAACGAATACATAGCGATTCCCATAATAGAGAGCATGAAAAAATAGGGGATACAAATAGAAAGGTTGATTCGTAAAAGGAGGAGAAGGAGGAATAGAAGAATAGAAGAGGTGGTTTCGAGCAAAATCATTTCTATAGATCGCTTAGTGATCATAAAAAACACCCCAGAGGGTGTTATGATTAGAAAGAAAGCAGCAACTATTTGAGTGAAAATTCGCTCCTTAAGAGCTTATTGGACGGAACAAGTGCTGATAATAGACATTGGAGGACTGGGAGGGGACGGGTAGATTGACATTAACAGGACCAACTCGAGCAATCACCGCTGTGCGGTCGGGACTCGGAGTCGATCTGATGTAATTCCTCTAAGAAGACGAACGTGATACAGTCTGAATCGACTCGTAGCGTGAAGGAGCAGGGGAAATGAAGGCAAAGGCATCGCCGCTGCACTTATTTCTTTCCCACGGGTCTCGCTCCACCCACTGCTGGCCGTCCACTGTTCAAACCAGCGTACTGATATTTTGCTTTTTTCTCGGACGGCTTCAAAATCTGAAATACGATCAATATTTGAATTTTAATGACGTTTATATGAATCATTAATAGCTCTCCCCGCTCTGACGATAATGTTTTGTCAAAATTCCAGTTCCAGGGACCACCTGATCTACTCGCTATCACCAATAATTTACGCAAGTCAAACCTGACCCACTGATAACGGCCAGTACCAAAAGCTAATCTTTCAGGTAACTGGCTGCCGTCTAACCTCTCTCACCCACTCAATAGAAAAGGATTCGGTATTCAATTGTATAGGAGTGGGCGTCCGTTAACGGCAGCGCGGCCGTCTGCAAAAAACTGTTGTCCCATCAATGCAGTGCCAGTCGAGGCGAAATTCAAATGTGAGCCGCTTCCCCTTCGACTCCTATCAAATGGCCGCGGAGTAACGATATATTCGTCACCAACGCATTCCAAACAATGATTTCAGGCACAATGGACTATGGCGATCCACTCCCCACTCAAATGATGACTGCTAAAGTCTGGAGTTTACCATTTTCAAACTACACTTGACGCTTACGATAGCTATCAGTGACAGCATCCCAACAACGAGGGGGATTAGAAGATTATCAGATCTTATGTTAATCAAAAATAAACTCCAAGTATTCTCAAAACCTCGGCATTGCTCGTTGCTATTGTCTGTTAATGCTTCCGCCACGAGATTTGTGGGTGGGATCTTTTATTACGGCCAACATTTCGACTTCACGTCGTTACTTTCGAATCGTTACTTGTTACTTACTTTCAAATTTACCTACTGATGAATTAATAAGTTACTTACTCGTAAATTTGCCACTGATGTACTAACTGAATGTAGCCCTACACTCCAGCGGTGATCCTAGATCCTTTAAAAACGGCGTGAAGGTCGAAAAGCTCGCCGTAATAAAAGATTCCACCTACAAACCTCGTGGCAAAACATTGCCCGAAAATGTTTCTTTTCAAAGTGGTTCTTGGATTTCTCCAAACGTTCTGCAGCCAAAACTGCTCCTTTGCTACTGATTTCAGTCGTAGTCATTCATTACTGTTTAAAAAAAATTGAAAGTTCATTTTGCATGACTATCTTGAACAGCGCACTTTACCGAAAGAAGAATTAAAAAACAAAACTAAGAGTTCCTTAACATCAGTAGGTGCAGAAGTTTGTTCTGCAATCCGCTAAGGCTACCGGAGATCAGTGTCAAATCAGTACACCAAACAGGCTGCGTAGGACACGCGGCTTGAGACTAAGCCGCCGCAAAAGCTTATCGATACACATTACCCACGCACCATCAGCAAGCATCACTTCTGATAACAATAAATGAGGCAATAGGGGGTTCGACAGCTGGAAAGCGCTAAGAACATAATTCGCTCGGAAAACTGCGCCTGCAGATCTTATCGCAGACCATAAACAGGTAACATCCCAAGCAGTAAAATCGCAATTGCACTTTATAGAGGGTGGGCTTTGAGAGCTTCAGCGACCACTGCATCGCATTACAATTTTCGCCCTCTTCTTCATTGCATGGAAGAATACCGGCTCACGGACAGTAATTACAATAGGAAATGATGCAAGTATGAAAAGGGATGGAAAGATGAGTGATATCCTCAACAGCTCGATTACTAAACCGATTTCCCCGCCAGCAAGGGTAAGGTTACTGGGTTTGCAACCGCAAATGTGAGGCCATGGTCGTGGCTCAAACGCTTAAAAAGGTCGCTAGAAGCTCAGAACTTGTAATGCTCCAGAAACACACACATTAGAAGTATAGGTGTCTGCTGCCTCGCCCCCGCTATAATCTTCGCCTCCACACCTGATGCCTTTTCAAGTGCTTCTCACCCGGGCTTCCTTACCATTTGTAGGAGAAAGACGGCTCTATCTAGTACCTCTATTGCGATTTCCTTTACTTCTCTTCTTCATTGATTAATCAACCAGCTTCAACCATTTCACACTTGAACTCATTGATTAATCAACCAGCTTTAACCATTTCACACTTGAACTCAATATTTACCCCGTTTCCACTGTAGCGGAATGTGCCTTCAAGGGATGTTTTCCTATATTTTCAAACCATGCACACATAGCTGGCCTCTACGACACTGATCGAGCAGGATTACCCATCCTTCCAACGATTAAGCTGGCAAAGAAAACACACAGCATTTTATCTCATGTTCTGTGATCTTTTGCGATACGAACTTTGTTGTTTGTGGACGAAAGCAGCACGCACTGGTGACGCAATTTTCAAAAACGCTATGTGATAGAGAAAATGAAAAACAGGAGGACAGTGCTATTCGAACGCTTTTTTCGAAGTAGAGGTGTTGCACACTTTCACATGAAGATCATACTGTACCACACTAACTTTGAGTTCTTCGCAGGTGCTTGACAACTTCAACGTGTACAATAAGCTGGCGTAAAACAAGAGCTTTATTTGCCTATTTGCCGAGGTTATTCCCTCAACCTTGCTTTTGCTAGAACTCGTCGATTTTGTACAATGACCCTGTGCTCTATTTCGTTTTTTGATTGTTCGCGATGAAATGCTAATTTGAATCCAGCCTGGACAGAATTTAACTCACAACTCAGCATTCTTGTAGAAACTGTAGTTTTACATTGAACAAACACGGTTCCGGGACAGGCCTAGCCTAGCACAGCAATGATCCTGCAGGGGAAGATGGCCCTTGGACCATAATCAAAAAGCTGCTAATCGTGCTCGATTAAAGTAGCACCACTTGGAGATACTCAAAGAGCGAACATCGTTGTGAATGCTGCATTTCACAGTAAAACCGAAAACGTTTTCGCGTCAGTCTAAGACTAGTACTGTATTGACACTATGTCAGGCGACAAGAACGCTCCACGAGCACAATAACGATCGACCGCACACGTACGCGTTGGCCAAACATGCTCGTTAACCTCCGACTTTTTTCAATCGCGCGCTACGACCGCTTAAACAGCTCTCAACGACGAGAAACGCTCATTGATACCTTCCCACTCCTCAACGAGTTGAGGCTTGAGATTAGAAATTCGGACACGGCCAAAACTCTGGAGAGGGCGTAACAGAGATAGATCATCCAGCTAGACTATTTGAGATCAACTCTTTCATTTACAAAATCAAGGAAAAATATAGCCCTGATTTTCTCTACTGTTATCAGGCTGAAATCAATCACTTGAAGGCAGAATGAAATCATTAAGTTGAGCAAAAAATTGCCGCCGTCAATTGAACAATAGCTCTTCGAAATTCTGCTGATCATTTCTGGTGTTCTGGTATCGTTCGGCCCCTAATCTTCCACATATTTTGATATATAGCACTTGTTTATCTATTTTAGTATGAAGCTTACATGCGATCAACAAGATTACTGATGACGCCCCAGTGACCAGTACAGCGACAATGTACTCATGCACTATCAACAAGCTCTTTTTGCTAGTATATAAGCTCCATACTAAAGAACGAAACTATAAGAGCATTGGATGTCAAAATTTGTGAAAGAATGCGTGCTTCCGAATGACATCAAAATTATCCATCAGAAAATATCGAATAGCCACCAGCTGAAAAAAAAAACAGCAAAGAAAATTCTGCTCAACGTTAAAATACTCCTCACTTCTGCAAAACTCTCCAGTAAAACCGCAAAGCGACACAACATTGCTATTAGAGTGGAAGAAACCTATTATTCTCTCGGAAGAAACCAATACATCTAATAACAAACCTGGAAACTGCACATCAACGTCTCATCCACACTCATCATACCGCCAGCATTATCGAATTCTCCGCAGTAATTGGGTGCAGAGAATAGCGTCACCAACTGCCGTTTTGCAAAGAATTCATATCCGTCTTCCACCACCTGAATAAATTCATTATTGTCATCATTCAATGATGTTACCCTCATAATGACACGATTTTTTGCTTCTGAGGGCATTATAAACACCATAAAGTAAACAATAAACATTTATAAGGTGGGTCAAAGAGTACTCAGAAGCCGAATTACATCAGATTTCGAAACAATAGTTCAAAAGATTTGAAAGTTTTCCAAAAAGCTGGATTTCCCTTTCCTGCTAATTTCTCAAATTTTGCAGAAGGAAAGAAGAACAGCAGGAGTGTAACGTGTTCCAGAAAGCGAACTTACGCAAAAATATGAGAACACTTTCAGAAAAAGGGAATTTTTTTCATTATCACCGATGTGACAACACTGCTATTTTGGCCGCAGTATGAACGGCGCTCACATAAGCCTGAACTCCTATGCGATTTTTTTGCAGTGAAATGCCTACATCTCATCTGGATTTTCCAACAATTCACCCAACAAACCGCTACTTCGTTTCGAGCACTCGCGACCGTTTCACTATTTACATAACGATACGTCAAGAGCGGCAATGCGTCAAGAACTTCGCGGTGAAAATAGAAGAGCCAGACGTGACACACACAACCTATTGCGAGCAACTTTCACCGGTAAATGTACTTTGAGGTGCTATTGATTCATGGGAAAAACGTTCTCACGTCACGAGTAATTTCATGTTCTTCAGCAATGTTAAATGCTTTTGCAGTCATTCACACTGACGATAGAGCAAATCGCGCGACCAAACGAAGGGGTTTTCCACTGATAGAACCATGAATCGCTAATTTTTGTGAGTTCAAGGATGACTATAATGTTATCAAAGAATGCAAAGCATAGATAGAAAGAGAAAAAAACTTAATAACTAATCCTTAAGTCTCACTTGCAGACTCATTCATTCTGAGTTTTACCACAGACTAATCAATGACCAATAACTGAATTAAGTTCTCTACCTACTCTGCCCATACTTCAGTTACCCTCCACTTTCACTCCGGTTCTTTTCAGTGGGAGCATGGTCCACTTCCAGTCGCTGTTTCGTTATTCCTTGACGTAATTTTAGAGAAATTCGTAAAAAGATTTCTCAACATTTCACATCACCTCCCAACCACACAAAAAAAAGCTTGGCACTCAAAATGTAAAGAAGAAACGTCAGTTTGCAACTGACAAGTCCTAGAGAAAGCTGTGTGGCAACTGGGAGTCTGCAAAAAATACCTCGTTGTCCTCCGACGGAGGCACCCCTTTCTAGAGCCTACAAAAAGGAGGAAGATAGTGAAAAAGTTAAGCGATAAATACTACTCTGCAGCTGCATCTCTTGAAGTTGAGCAACATTTTGTCTTTTAGCATCCCTCCTAAACATAAGACAAGCTAGCTGCGTCAGTGTCCCATAATCATGAAAAATGAAAATGAGCGGCTTGTAGCGAAATTCATAAAATCGAAATATCGATAGCAAGGACGGATCTGGAATATCAGCTCAATGGTCACAGCAACGCATGGATCTTATGAGAAAATTTCATTTTTCTTTCAAATTTTTCAATTCCAAAACTACAAATTCTCACTTATGAAAAAATCAAAACTTGGGAGAGAAATTTTGGCCAAGGTTTTAGCCTTAGAAACAAGAACGCCTAGCAAATGCCAAAAAGCGATCTATGCTGGTTTGCAATACGCGTTTACACACTGCTTTTCTTTGGGTCCACATGTCGCGACTGCAGAATGTTAGCAAACTCGGTGACGCTACGTGTGTTGAAAAAATTGGCAATTATGATTCGACAAACAAATGACACACACGTCAAATCCATATGCGAGATACACCTACTGCCTAGACTACTCACGGCCACGAATAACTGAAATTTGTGGCCGTTGGAAATGAAAATAATCACGGAAACAGTTTCGTGAGTTAACCGACCAGCAACTCCCAGAGGTTGGAAACATGTAAAAAACAAGTGATGTGATATATTTTCTATTTCATTTGATAGATGGTTGTGATCGACTACTGAGATTAACAGACAGTTAAATCCCTACAAAAACTAAAACTGGAGAAAGTTGTGAAACAACTGTCTCTATCCTTTTCGCGAGTCGAAAAATAGAGCAACACAAAACTCTACGTTATACTTACCTGATGAGCTCTACATATCAAATCGAGATCATGTCGAGTGAGGAACTTTGCGACAACGTCTGGGCCAAACGTGAACGACACTCCACGATCATTTTCGCCCCATCCCGTGACATCCTTATCAGGATCAGACCACAGCAAATCACATAAAAGACCTGAAACAAGATTCCATTAATAGAAACATAGTCAGTTCAACGCCATGTTGATACTCTGCAGGGACCCAAGAAATACATCACTACTATGCGTGCCACGCTGAGCGAAAACTGAGGACCTTCAAAAAAAATGTTCAAACATTTTGGAGCATTTAACAGCCGCAAGCGCTAGCAGATAAGCCTGATGAGGAATTATCCACACGTGCCTTTGAACGCTCACTTCAGATCAATTTCCAAATCTGCTAAACGATTCTCTGAACGGAGTTATGAAGAAAAGGAGCGCAACGATCATGGTGGAAACTCATAGTCGTGAGATCGATCCCCACCATGACTTTGTTCAGCTTTCCTCGGCAAAACAGCTAAATAGTGTTGTAAGTCGTTTTAGCTGTACTTTCGACAAAAGCAAGACAGCAAGCACAATAAGGGATCGAACCTACGACGTCTTGGCAGTGAGTTCCGACCACCACCGATCTTCTGCTTATTTTGCTTCAGAAAATCGTTTAGCAGATTCGAAAGTTATTATAGTATCGAGATCAGCGTTCAAAGGCACACCTGGTCGTATACACCTCTTACTAAGTGGCCATGGTGATGTTGGATCCTTTCATTTTAATTTGCAGAACTACCGGTACAAAACACTACCGGTTTGCAAATTACAAGGTCATATAGATTTAATCGAGCATGGCTTGGAAACAAGCGAGAAAACCAGGAATTAAAAAAAACCACCAAAGGTGGTTCCAAACGAACCTGTATCAGGAACATCAGTTGGTCGCATGACGCGTCGTATCTGCTCCATATTTTGTAGATCGGGAGAAAGACCACCATGACAACAGAAAATTTTTTCATCAATAAGAGCAGCGATTGGAAGGCAGTTGAAGCAATCAGTAAATGTCTTCCAAAGCTTGATAGAAAACCGACGTTTACCTGAACCAGACCCGTCCTTTACTGTATGGAAGCAAGGATACGTATAAAAAAATATCGACGAAAATTGTTCTTAAAGTTTCTATGGAACTTCAGAAAAATTCTAAGGGGTGACGAAACTCCTTTAATGCTAGTTCGAATGAAAACAAGCCAAAAGTGAGAAAAAAAAACAATTTAACGACTGTCAAAGCCATTAGCTGAAACAAATATTAGGTTGTCGGAAAAGTAGTGTGGATTTTGACCTCGTATCAAAACAACATCTCAGCTCAAAGTCAAAATTTTTAGTTAGTTCAAAAGAACTGTATGCGTCTCTCCCTAGACAAGAGGCGAACTGAACTAATATGCGAACTAGAAGGAATGTTGTGTGGGTGATCGCGAAATCCTAAGGTTTACAAAAAACATAAGACGTAATACAAACTGCGACTGATATAGGAAGTTTTCCACTGATATTTACCAGAACTTGAGGTGATACTGTACTTGTTTATTATCCTGCATTTTGCCCAGTTAATCCGCTGTGCCTTCTCGAAAACGTAATGATGCTTATTTAAATTACATGCACTCAGCAGTTCCGTACATGATCTATTCTGCCCCTTTGATAAGCGTGCTGATGCTCCGAAAGCAAACCAGGCGTTCAACTAATAGACGGGTCCATTCACCCTCATTAAATAGTGCCTCGTGTCCCTTATTAAATAGTGCCTCGTGTGTAGAACAGGGCGAATCACGGTCGAGAATCCCTCAGCAGGAGATGGTTTGCCATTGACTTGGTAGGAGGATGGGGATAAATGAAGATACACTGATGGGAAATTGGCAGAGTTAGAGTGTGTCAGGCTCAACTAAGATCGACGAAATCATTAACATCACAGACTGAAGGAGTGGAGGACTCTTTTGGTCATGGAACAGGACAAGGGGTCGTACCGAGACCTACATTAGAGGGGAACTACTGTCGCAGTCATTTCCTTACAGAATGTTTTTTGGTGCACTTATCCAAAAATTACATGTGCAGTAAGTTTGAAAGTTCCTTAATGAAGCTCTCAAGATCCAAAAATTACATGTGCAGTAAGTTTGAAAGTTCCTTAATGAAGCTCTCAAGAATCTTCTCAGAAAACTTATCACCGGTAAAACATAAAAAATATTATCCTGCAGAAATTCAGCAATGTATAACTACTGCAGTGTTTTGGCAAAATGTATAGTAGTCGGAAAATACTTACATTCATCATAAAAACCATAAATTCTGTTAATTGAAGCACACTCATGATTTCCTCTTAGCAAGAAGAAATTTTCAGGATATTTCACCTTGTAGGCGAGAAGGAGACAAATTGTCTGCAATGATTAACGATTACTCCAAGGGCTCTCCAGATTACTCACAATCTTGAAAAAAAAAGAAAGTATTTGTGTCGAATTGCGCTAACCTCAAGACTTTGCTTCCCTCTATCAACATAGTCCCCGAGGAACAGATAATTGGCTTCAGGAGGGAAACCGCCATATTCGAAAAGACGAAGCAAATCATTGTATTGACCATGGATGTCTCCTGAAATGCAGTAGATTGTACAAAATTCCAATAAAAAGTCTAGTTGTGCTAGTTATCCAAATTCATGACAAAGTAAGAAGAAAAAGAAGAAAGGAACTGAGAAATAATCACAGAAACAATGGACCATGAAGTGTCAAGATCCCACTTTTTTATTCCAAATTCATCTGCGCTACACCCAGGAGCCGTATCCTATCCTTCAGCAAGGTGACGCGTCCCCCGTCGCTGATTCTATCCCAAGGATGGGGGACTGGGTTGCCTCCAATTATCCGCCACTGTGTGATGTTGCAGCTACTCTCCCCTGTCGAGGCACTCTTTCGAATCGCAGAGTATAGCTGGTATCATGACATGATCCTGTCTCCTCCAACTTAGGATAGAATCAGCGGCGGGGATGCGTCCCCTGGGGGAAGGAGATGATCAGACTAGTACACAGTTCTCAGGGCGCGAGCATAGGCTGTCATCCGATCGTAACGACTGCAGAGCATTAAATACGTATCGATCGTCGGACGTGCGACACACGCACGATCGTTACGTGCAGCCACGCGTGTTGTTTGGATCTGCATTGGGTCACCGTGTCGCCTCCCTCATGCGACCGCGGCGTAACAACCGTTGCGATCGAACAACCAACTATAAATGGGCCCTCAGGGTAGATTTTTACTCTGCACTTACTTTTATTTTTACTCTGGATAACGTCACTTACTTCTTCCCAATCTTATCTAAGTTATAAACGTGATGCCTAGTTCAAAACGAACCCTTATTTTTAACCCTCTAGTCCGAACGGAGAATTTTTTTGAAGCAGAAGACAATAACATACGACCGGCGCACCCCATCTCTTGTCAATGTTTTTCTCCACATACTTTTTCCCTTGAAAAACTTGTAAACAAAGAGTCATTATCCTGTAATTGGTGCCATGCTTTCTCCAATTTTGTGAAAACAACTCGTCAAAACCTACTGCAGCGGCGCTTACTTCACATATTGTTCTAAAGCCTGCCTGCTTGTTTGTCACACAATTAGGCACCACTTTAAAAATCACAGAGTGCGATTGGAAAATAAGTTTGAAAGGGCTGTGGTGTGAGTCATAAAGTATGAAACACAAATGATGTAAACGTAGCGGGTTTGTGGTAGGAGAGGCATGCGTGGAGGGGGATGCCGAATAAAAGGAATCCATTTGCAACCCAAAAGGAGACCCCGTCACCTATATGTATAATAATCCGTGGCGGGTAGGACTCCGAATGGATGTTGAACACGCCCCCCCCCCCTTAAAAAAAACTAACTTAGTTCTAAGAAAACCTAAAAACCAGAAAACAAATTCGTGGAGATGAGTCTATGTGTGTCTGAGGTACACTAGGCAGGCTGAAATGAGTGGAGAAAAAGTAGTAGCACAAAAATCCAAAACTTTTTCAGGACATCTCAAAGGCAGAACAATATGGAAAGAGGTTATTGAATGAGAAGTCAAAGGCTCACATAGGTGTGACACTTTTTCTCTTTCAAAAAAATCCAAGTGAAAAATAAAAATGTTTTGGACAACGAGGATTCCATTTAATAGTCCTGAAAAATCTCTATGAATGACGGCTGCACAAATATTGCAAGGACTTTGGACAAGGTGAGGTTGAAACCGCATGGGGTCGACATTCGCATTCCAACAACCTAATTGTTTCGTCCTCACAGCCGATTCATAATTATACAGCATGCGTTGAAATATGGTAGCAAGTAATTATGGCACAGAGCCCGCAATTTGAGCTAAAATACGGCGTCATTGCGCGGATTGTTGAGGCGCATTGCAGAAATGAGATTTAACAACGAGATTGCCAATTACGGTTGCTTTTGGCACAAAGTAAGTGCCTAGAAGGTTTGGGAGCACTTCGTCGGCGACACACAGTAAGCCGCTTTACAGACTCCTCAGGACATTCTGATTGTATGCATACCAGCATAGTTTTAAAGATGATAAGGAGAACCAGGTGATCAGTTCGCTTGGTGAGACTTTCGCTGCAACGGCTTGGTCTTCAAATTGTGCCACCGGACGAATTACAATTTTGCCGAAAAAGACGTCACCATCAACTAGATGGTCCATAGAAGAGATATTCTCGAGAAAAAAATTGCAGAAAAATCATTTTGACACGTCGAAGACCGTGCATGTTTTACATTTTGTGACCGCATGGGATTTCAGTGAAATTTTAAAGATTCTTCTCAAGCAAATTGGGAAGGAAGACCTACCACATCGTTTAGGAAGAACTTTTTGAGTAAATGGCAAAAAGTAAAGGGGCAACCTGAAATTTGTCCCCGAAATAAGAGTTGTGAGGTTCCAAGCGGTAGCCGGACTGCAGCCCATACAATTGTTGCATGGGCTCGAAAGTGTTAAGAATACTGACTGAACTTTGAAGCCTGTTGAAGTTGGGATAACAAGGTAAAAATACAAGTTTCATTTCGCGCCAGCGCAAATCGTTTCCCCTCTTGGGAAATGATATTGCCAGACAGTAACCAAGAGGATCCCTTGGAAGTGAGCTTCTGCTCTAGAACACCACAGATGAAGATCTGAAGAAAACATGGGTCTAAGATCTCCTCCGAATTGCGCTTTTTAAGCATGACCATTCTCCTCCACATCTATGGCATTAACCCTGCTAGACCCAACCAATACCTCGTGCATTACCAAAAGAAAAGCCGTGACAATAAGAACCGTGACTGAACCTTAAAAGTCTCTGTTCCTCCCGTTTCACATACCAGCAGAGAAGTTCAAGGTGATCATCCAGCACCCAACAAAATTAAGGTAATAAAAGCGCTAGATTGATTTTAAGTTTCGCTGCTTTTCTCCGAACTGGAAAGTCTAACGCGCTAACAAGTAAACAAATAGTGACATTCCGAGCAATGAATATCTATGGTGAGAAAAGTCGAAATGCTCAGGTAGCGCGCATAATCGCAAGGGAGACCGGACTGAAGACCATAATGGGAGTCCTACTGATACAGCAGTTTAGAGCCGTATTCAGAGGTCAATTTGAGAAGGCACCTGAGGCTTTGAATTTTACATCCCAACACACAACCCTACTGTGTTTCCTCAAAGATTGATCTGCCCGTACTGTTCAATATGGCTCGGGCCAATGGCATCTGTGAAAGTTGAATGCTTGCAAAAGCTAAAGAAAGTGTGCAGCGCGTTATACTGAACAGTAAAAAAGAAGTGCGCAAATGAAATGGATCAGAACTTTCAAACACTTCAGTTCTCGACTACTGCGGAAAGCCACAGGGGGCAGCAACCTATTTGAAACGCTTGAAGACGATAAATAGGATAACAAACGAACACCGAGTGGCGCCGCTTCTGCAAGTGAATAAGTAGTGGTATTAGGGTGTCCGAAAAGTTTTGAGAAAATTTCATTTGCGCACTTCTTTTTTACTGTTCAGTATAACGCGCTGCACACTTTCTTTAG
>KZ345199.1:74512-98010 GCA_002352805.1 Teladorsagia circumcincta
ATACACCTTTCGAGCCTAAGTAGAGTCAGCGGCATGGTCATCTCTACCGTTGGTCCTTTTTGGAAATTTTTACGACCCCTTCCAATCAAAAATCTCACGACCTACCCACCCCCCCCCCCCATCACCACCATGAGACTCAGGAGCAGGGTCTATCCTATCGCTGGAACTTTCTGGAAATTTTTTACGACCCCCCTCTCCTTCATGGGAATTGGCCCTTTTACGACCCTTTTCTCCACTCCCAGACCACCACCGTCACTATCATGACTCTTTCTATTGTATTTGATCCTGAGTCCAGTCGACACACTAAACTCCACCCACTTTCTCCTCCAAAATGGCCGACGAGCGGGAGGGGGGGGGGTGAGGGAGGTGAAACGACAAACTTTCTCTCGCTCCTCCCCCACTGCGCGCCCTACACTCACCTAGTGTTGTCTAAAGCAATACTCCAGTTTCAATTGAATTGTGGGCTCGTAGCTGAATCCATGTAGCGTCGTATACGACCCCCTACGAAGTCAACCAGATACGACCCCCCGTGGTACTTGTAGCAACATAGGGTGAACTCTGTTCAGCGGTGATCATAATGGAGCCCTAACACCCTTCTCATGCATTTCGTGCTGCAATAACAGTACACCTTTCACTATGCGACAACTCTGCCCAGCTCACGAAAGGGATTGATCCATCTACCAACCCCTTCAAAAAACGTGAAAGTGTCGGGTGCAGACCACATACCATAACTGACGACGGCCGCGAAAACGTGGCAGTTGATAACGCCACTTGCCGTCGTCAGTGATAGGTCTGCATATGTATATGGGTCTGCATATGCGTATGTATATGGTCTGCACCCGACACCTTCTCGTTCTTTGTAGGGGATGGTACTTCATCATGGAATATGTGCGTTTGTTAGAGCGTGTGAGATCCCAAAGTCATGATACCGAACCACAGCCAATCTACGCAGTTTTTCATGGAAGGCAACAAAGCGAGGCATGGAAAGAGCCCCTACCGGCTATATACGCGAAATGTATAGGATCGATATATCTTGTCTAATGATTTTTTGAATTTTGGCGCAAGTAATTCTGGGACACCCTGTACAATGTCAACCATACGTCTTTTCATACCTTTGTTAACTGAAAAATTGGTTGGAAATGATAAAGACAAAGAATGATTCATAGCGACTGCAAAGAACGTGCCCTGGAGTTGCTGATGGCATTTCGATTTGCAAGCATCATGCAGGAATTCATTTACATTCAGCTGTAAAAGGCATCGAATGCACTTTGAACAATGTATCGAATTTGCAAGTGCTTTGTTTCCCTGCTAGAATTTCCTCTGCTTACCATAAGGTTTGACACCCAAAGTGATGTCAGTGATGCCACGATGAGCAAGTGATGCCTTTTACACTTTGTGCCCAATTGAAATTGAAAAAATGGGTGAGCCGAACCCGTCATGCGATTCTGTGATGACCGCTTGACCTAAGCAGTTACCTGCTAGATCCTCCGGCCCGATGGCTAAACCCCTTCAGAAAAGCTCCACACCAAAGAAAGGATCGCGCCCTGTGTCTCGCGAGCAAGGAGGACCAACGCGTGTAATCTTCCACGCGACAGGAGCAAATGGATACCTTGCTGGCGCTCGTTTGGGGATTAGAGCAAGGAAATCTGATGGATGACTCACATTCCAGAGGGAGGAATATGAGGACAGGGAAATGTTCAAGTCCTCTTAGTTAGAAAGCTTTATAAATGCGTTTTCCTTGGAATTCATGTTTCCATCGAAGATTTTACCGTAAGCCATGTAGGTTCCAAAAACCGCGAATTTTGAAGCCAACTTTTGCGCCAATGGAATGGTCCACCGAGATCGGAGTAGAAAAAGTAATAGTACTGAACTGTCTTCATAATTGTGTGCTCAGCTGAAATTATCTGAGCTCTATTCAGCTTTCCAGAACAACGTTGGTTTGTGGAAGCCGCCATTGAAAGTGGGGCTGTATGCTCTTATTCCCCCAGGAGGATGAGTTCCTTTTCTTTTTAGATTTTCTTCGTCTCGCCGACCAGAATCAGGTTAGGCGGATCAAAGGCTTACTCACTTTCGCAATCGGCTGTGCTAAGGCAAAGAGAGACTAGGGGCGGAGAGGAGAGCATAAAGCGAGAGAGCGCGACAGATGAGAGGGCGAAAGATTGCAGCTGCTGCAGCTCAGTTTGCAAGACCCTAGTGCTGTCGTCAGGTGATCTCCGTGCGCGAGAATGCCACATTTGTGATTGTCCTCTACGGCTCTATCCTACAGACCGGAGGGAATCGTTCACAAGGCTTTTGCCTGGGTAGTGCCACTAAGAAAGGCCCCTTGTAATATTTATATGGGTGTGAAAGGAAACTTGTGCTGAAAATAAGGAAACCGTCTGGCAGAAATTTTCTGCTTTCCTACTCTGGGTGAGTCATATGTAGTATAGGGTTTCAAGGTTCGAAGACAATGTTTGCATTTGAACTACAAACTCTGGTGATCTTTAATCTGTGGCAGAGAGTGTTTTGCACCTTCTTTGAGTCAAAAGTCACACTCCATATTGAATCCGTGAGAAAGAAAAGGCTGATTGCTCCCACCATTAATTACAAGTGAGGCAAAAAGCACCATTCTAAGTAGAAAGAGGGCAGTCCAAATTCAGTGCGAAATGGCAGTACGGCACGTATTGATCAACTCGTAGTGTACGCGGGCATGGAAAACGTAGTTCGAGATGGGACCCTGGTGAAATTTGTGCCTGGTAATATTCATTTTTCGGCTCTCTCCACCGCCCCGAGGACTCGACTTCTAGAATAGCCGGATCATCT
The DNA here is from genome assembly GCA_002352805.1 of Teladorsagia circumcincta. Lineage (NCBI taxonomy): Eukaryota > Metazoa > Nematoda > Chromadorea > Rhabditida > Trichostrongylidae > Teladorsagia > Teladorsagia circumcincta. The sequence continues at coordinate 77,315 of KZ345199.1, forward strand.
TTTCATTGTTTTAACATCAGGGTCGACTATGTGTCGAGGGAGTTAGTAGTCAATACTACAGACCACCCCCTATCCCTCGTCCGCTCGCCTCCCTTATACTTGTAACAATACATCGGGGTCAAACTTGTGACGAAGAACTTGCGCCAAGGAGGGCTTGACCGGCATTCCTTGGCGCAGGTTCCTCGTCACAATTGGTGGAGTGGTAGAGGGGGTAGAGGTAAATGCGTACGAGCCAGCAGGGGGAACATCAAGTTGGGCCTCGTGGCGAGAAAAATATACAGGCTACGAACCGGTCTCCTACCCTCAACTCAGGTCACAGTCACAACCCTCTTTTGTGACAAATCCTATTTTCAACTACTTTGACAGGGTATTTCTCATTTCCGATGAGTACTTTCATCGAGGAGTTCATAATAAATATTTCGTGAAATTTCTAAAAACTCCTCAAAATTCCGTGACGTTTTTTGGAAACCTCTTTTTGGAATCTTCCCAATATGTTCTATCCCCCTGAGTCCTTTCCCGAATTTTCCGAAAGTTCAGTGGTAATTTCGCCGTTCACTGAATACAACTCTCTCTTTAGATCGGAACACGCTCCCTGCACGTCACGAACCCTCGAATTTGGCTATCCCCGCTGAATAAAGCGGGGATAACTGGAAACCTTTTCAAGAACAGGGAAGCGGGCCCACGCTTCAAAGGGCTCCAAAAAGCGTTCCGGACGCCTAATCTGTCTCGTCATGGGAAGGGTTACTCCGCTAACAGTGAGGGAGGCATGGCCGGAGGTTTGAGATGGGCGTATAAGACAACTTCCCTCGGCGTCATTTTCAGCCATTTTTTCAAGCTGTCGCAGTCCACTCAATTTTCCCATGTTCACTCTGCTAAAGGTCTTGAAGTCGGCATCCAATAGTCTACCTTGTGAGAAGGTTTCGTCGTGTTCTTCGACGGCGGGGTCCCTGATAATGATCAAGTAAGACTTTTTCGTGTGAACATGCACATACGCACTTCCATTAAACCTGTATTTACAACGACTGAATTGAAGGTGGTCACAGCGTCTGAAAATTTACGAAAAATGGATCCTTTCTCGGGGACACATGCACCCACTTTCGATGTCGGCAAGGAAAGGAGGCAAAGCTGGTCCAGCAAATCAGCAACTCCAGAAAAATCTGAATAAAAGCAAGTATTTCAGTGTTTGTTTCATTTTTCATTCGTTAACTGCCGCCTTGGGTTTAGTTTTGTTCTTGTTTTGTTCCGATTCTCGTTCTAGAGTGCACCTCATATCGAGCAGCCATATCTCTTATTTTATCGTATAGTATTCGCCGTGAGGTTTCGCTCGTCTAGTGCGATAATACGGGGTTGGTTTAGAGTTGAAGCGGAGGTGCTATATAGTCAGTCACAGTTGGCAAAGTTGCACAGAAACCTGTCAAGAAAACCCACGAAATGAGAGCCATCTCAGCTCCGAGAATTTTGGGGAAGTTTACGCTTTGAAAGTGATTCTTGGATACAAGATAAGAATGTTGTGTATAAAATGCGCTTCCAAAATAACTGGACAATAACATAGCGCTAACGAAAAACCCCATTTGTGGTCGGGGTAGCTTCGAGGCGGTGCGGTTTTAAGGTCTGGAGCTCTACTGGGCAGCAGCTATCGCATTTTTCGCCACAAAATCGGTTTATCTGGCTTTCTTGGCTGCCTGGCTATCACTTCCACTGGAGCGTAAATTTCCCAGGTACGCACACAAATTATGTATCGTGCCCACTACCTTTAAGGGAACGTTCCGTGAAGATAGCACGCAGATAGTGCAGGAAAACCTTCGCTCAAAACATCATTAGCAGAAACTGAAATGGAAAGCGTTCTGAGATCACCGTTAAGAAGCAAGCGCAATAAGTACACTTCATTACAAATGGAGTCAGGGTCAACCGTCACGTTGGACAAATTTCAAAAATTTACGACCCCCCCCCCCTTCTGGAGGGCCTCGTTATACCCCCCCCCCCCAGCACTCTACCCGAATCATAACACGATTCAGCTATTCGTCAGGAACGTTCTCGCGGGGAACCGAATGTAGCATTGGAGCGTTAAGTTTGCGTTTGCGCGCCCAGTCTTCCCCTCGAAGCAGTGCGGAAAGGCCGAGGCGGACTGCTAATCTTCAAAAGATTGTAATTCAGTTAATTTTCAACATTTTTCGAACTTCAAAACAGATTTATAATCTGCGAGACACCTAGTTACCGAAAACATTCACAATTGTGCACTACCTTCGAATCGCTGTGAGCTATGGGGTCGAGAATCCGGAATTCACATAAATGTCTACTTTTTTCTTTGGAAGAATGTAATTTTCTTCAAATTATACATTGTGAGAAGTGGCTAGAAAATTTCGAGAGTACAGATCGTTTTCTTTCTAAAACACACTCTAACTTTTGCAAAGTCTCTCTTCTTCAAGAAATTGCCCCGTTGGACAATTTTTTTCAGGACCGGGTTTTTTGGCTTTCGAAGGCTATAACTTTCTTCAGAATGGACTTTTGGCAGTAATTGTCCCCCTGGGATAAACTAGAAGATTAGTGCTTTCTAATGAATACCTGAACTCTTTCCAAAATTGATGGAGTCAAAAAATAGCCCCGTTGGACAATTTTGGGTGTAACGCGGACAAATTTTTCGCGGAGCGCTGGTTTTCTGGCTTCAAACTCTTACAACTTTCTTCGTAATTGACTTTCTGTAATTCTTTTTTGCCTGTAAGAAACTAGAAAATTAGTGCTTCTCAAAAGATACTTCATTTCGTTTCCAAAATAACTTGTTCAAAAATCGCTCCGTTTGGCAAAATTTTTTTTCCATTGATTTTCGGAAGAACTCCTCTGAAAGCACGAGTTTTCAACACTCAAACAATTACAGCTCCCTTCAAATTCAATTCTATGGGGAATAATGATGACATGACATCGCACAAGCTTTGTGCATCATGACGGATATTAAACTTTTTTAGAAAGTTGCAGACAGTTGGATTTTTTTCGAAAAGTTTCCTTATAAACCCTTAGTAGTCAATCTACCGTAGTGGCCACTGTTTTTTAGTGACTTAGATCCACTTTGAAAACGCTGGATCTCCTCAAGAGCATATTTGCATGCTAGACGTTCAATATGGACACTTCCGCAGTGAACTCGTCTGCTTGGAGGTGCGCCATGCGCTCGTTTGGTGTTAATTGTTGAAGAAACACTCGATGTCTTACCTACGTATTGCGACGTTGAACTTCGCGAATACGACCCTCTCCCTTTTCGGTCGACCAAATACGACCCTCCTCGTTGGACTTTGTCCAACGGACGGTTGACCCTGAATGGAGTCCCTCAAGAGGCGCACCGCGCGGCGAGGAAAGAGACGCAGACGCGGCAAGGGACGAGTCGTAGCTCGTGCTATGCGATGTGAGAAGTAGTGGTACACTATTTAACCTGACGCCTAACCGCTACAGTATGCGCTGCAACTCGTCCTTTGCCGCGTCCGCGTCTCTTCCTTCGCCGCGCGATGAGCCTCATGGGGGACACCCCTTTCATGATGAGACTTTCCTAGCTGCACCCTCAGTTGTACGCAGGGTCAACTGTGCTTTACGGAGACTTCAAAAATTTTACGAACACATCCTTTAGAGAGTCCCGACACGAACCCTAACCGCCACCATGAGCCTCATAAGGCTCCTCCCTCTCTCTACGCCACACCCACCATCACCCTCATCACCGCGGCTGTTTCTATAATATTCGATTCTGTGACCAGTGTACACAGCCCAACTCCACACACTTTTTCCCTCCAAAATCCAGAACGGTGGGGCTGGAGGATATATATGTCTAAAGAAACAGTAGACCTCCCAAATTTGTCTACTTCATCCTTCTTTCATGTCTTTCAAGGAATCCCCCCCTCCACGCCTCCAAAACCATCAGAAACCCATCAAACACGATCACCTCTACTACTGCCACGACCCCATAGCTTACACATATAGACCTCCTCCTTCGACATTCTCGCCTTCACCAGCTCAAATGTGGGATCCCACCAGAAAAGTCACATACGAATCTCTTATGGAGAACTGCGCTGATTGCGAGACGAGGGTTGCTAGTGTATTCAAAGCAACAGTCTCAGCAGGGTCGAAGTGGGCGTGGCGTAGAGAAGTCGCACCCCCTCTCCGTCACGATCACAATTTGCATCGTGAACGACTTTTGCGATCGTTTTGGTACCACAGGGATTATTTAAAGTCGATTCACGATGCAAACCGTGGTCGTGAACGAATCTCCACGGCTGGCAAGAGGAGGTGCGACTTCTGTACGCCACGCCCATTTCGACCCTGCTGAGATTGTTGCTTTAAGTTATCAATTGCAGTGGCTGAGATAAGTAAAAATGTAGAACTAAATCGGTAATATTTTCTAGAATAAATTTGGTACATTTGTGTAAGCTAAAGTAAGCAACAAGAAAGCGTGCGTACCCTGAGATGAAAGCGTCATAGTATTACATTTAGAACAACTTGATTTAGTCGTTTCACGGAATTACACTATTCGAGAAACATTAAATTATTCATTTAATAATGGAGCAGTTGTCGTTACGTCAATGGCTGCTGACTGCTATTCACGATGAAAGAAACATTGACTGGTGTGGCGTTGTCATTGAAAAACTGATGAAGAAAGCTTGGCAACGGAGGGCGACGTCATTCGTCGATCGATTGGAACTCAAAGGTTAAAAAGTTTCCCAGTGTTTCTAATATTTTCTTCAAACTCTTTGGACAATGTCCTGATCTTTCAGTTGGGAACGCATGCGCATATGAAGCTATGCGTTTGCTCCCAAACTAGCATTTGAGACAAGATATTCATAGATTTTTTCACAACGGTCAGGGGGTGTGATTTCTGGGTGGGCGGGACTTGTGAGGTGTGATCAGGCAAGAAGGGCCTCATTCCTTTGAATTGGGCGTCGTGAGGGATGACACCGTACACCGCTATTTATAGAGGAGCGCGAAGAGTTTGCAGTTAGAACAGACATGCATGAGCTAACGAAACGTCTCCTAGATTTGGTAAGGGTTCACTAGCAAACCCACAAACGGCTCGATGATTCAGCTATGAAAAATGAAGACGACGACTATTGAAAAAATAAGAACAGAAGCGAATAGGTGGCATCAATTAAGCTTAAGTTGAAGTTTATTACGTCTGCTAAAGGCAAACGTTAGAAACAATGCATCACAAAAAAGTAACAAAACAAACTAGTACAACAAGAAACTAAATCCGCGCTCATCTATGAGAACAATTAAAGTCAGTAAAGTTATAGGCACCAATTGCAACCTATGAATCAGTCTCATAAGACGCTAGATTGGTTCATACCTGAGCAGGATTTTTTTCCATGAACTGAGCTAAGGAAATAAGCTGGTATATTCTTAGCTAGCTGCAAGTAACGACTACCCGCTCTAAAAGTGAAGTTCTTTGCACGCAGGTTAGTTCTTGACCGCGTGAGCAAAATTTTCTTACGCCCTCCTCTCGTTCTAGAGCATGACATTTTGAAGACGTTGGAAGGAGACCCGCTTAAGTTCTGTAGCATCTTATGAACTAGGCAGAGATTGAAAATTTCGCGCCTCGATTGTAGTGATGGAAGCGTCAGATACCTATTCCTAATTGCTGCATTTGGGATCTTGGAATACAAGAAACCTCCGATGCGAATAAGTAACTTTCGAGTGAAATTATTCTGCACTTTTTCAAGTGCTTGGACGTGTTCCCTTCCCCAAGGATTGAAAACAGTCGTGCTGTATTCAACCAGAGGTCGCACATAGGACTTATAAGCACGTATCAGTACTTTCTTATTAGTAGTGGATAAGCCTTTGAAAATGAGAAACGTGCGTAACTGGGCAATCTTAATTCTTTGAGTAATGTGTTCCGAAAAACCTAGCTTGCTATTATAGTGAAAACCAAGGTCTCTTACAGATTGAACAGCGGCAAGTGGGACCCCATCGACAATGTACGAGTGTTGTGGTGGTGAAGATTTAGACACTAAACTCATGTACACTGTTTTTTGTGGTGCCACAGGCAGTTGCCAATCTTTCAACCAGTCTACTATCAGGTTAATGGCTTTTTCCAGCTTCCGAGGATCCTCCGAGTCTAAGATAGGCTTGTTAATCTTCATATCATCTGCGTAAAATTTTGCTGTAACGCCTACTTCGAGGAGCATGCCAGGAAGCTCTGCCGTGAAAATATTAAAAAGAACCGGCGACAGCACTCCGCCCTGAGGCACACCGCTTGTCACCCGTCTAACCTCGGAAAATGACTCATCAACTTTAACCTGGAACGTTGTGCCACTTAAATAATTGGAAATCCATTTAGTGACGAGAGGATGAAATCTGAGAGCCTCCAACTTGCGAATCAGTTTCTTGTGTGAGACTCTATCGAATGCCTTCGCGAAGTCAAAATAAATGACATTTATTGTCAAGAACTTCGGTCCAGTGATTGAGGCATTCAACCAGGTTGGTTTCAACGGAGCGACCGGACACAAAACATGTTGTTGCTTGGGAATAAAATGATTGAGTGTCGAATGCTGATTAACATGATCTTTAAGAACTTTTTCAAAAAGCCTACACAAGAAGGACGTGATGCTCACGGGTCTATAGTTTTCGGGGCAACACGAAGGTTCCTTCTTGAGAATGGGTGTAACGAAAGAGTGCTTCCAACGTGAAGGAACCTCACTGAACGTCAACGACTGATTGAATATATGTATAAGCGAAAGGCCCGCAGATGACAGCACCCAGTTTTCGTATAACAAATTCGATAAATTGAAAGCGGTAATTTGTCGAGCCCTGTAGTATCTACTGGTCAGTCGCGATAGTTGGACAGGAAGCGCTCTGTAACGGTGTCACTCATGATACCTATGTGCTGGCCCATGACTTCCGCACATTTCGGCAGGTTAAATTCGGATTCCGCATTCAAACAAGTGAAGTGCCAGAAATTACGCCCTTTTCAGACCAAACCTTTTCAGGCCCCTTTTATGAACAAGAAAAGATCTGGTTCCGATCACGTACTAACTGTTCGACAGTTTTTAGCACTGGACTTCGTAGGCGACGTCTGCCTTTTTAGGAGAACGGGCAGAGCCTGACAGCGAGCGACCTGCCGCTAGGACAGCTAGCCAGTGGGCGAGCAAGAGGGTAGGAGGTGAGAGGGATGGATAAGGCACTGCTAGGCAACTGCAGGCGCGCCTCTCACCCGCGAAAGCGCCACGTTGCCTTTAGGATTCCAGTTAAATTTAACAGTAGGCCCGACTGCTCTTCTTTAATATAAATTATTGCGCCACCTACCTTTAAGTCCGTGCCTTGAAGTTTGAGTAAAAAACCACCAGACAAAGAAGGGAAGGAGGAATAGGTGCTCTTCCCCTCCCTTCCAGCTCTCAGGCATGCGCTTCCTCACGTCATGGTTGGAATGCTTGGTAGAATCAAATTGTCTTGACGTGAACGTCAGCCACCTTTTGCAAAGTTTGAACAATGACTCTTGTGTCATCAGTATCCCGACATAACGTTGAATTCATGGCACGTTCTCGGGATGTTTAACTGCACGTACTTTCCATTGAGGTGGAACAAGAGCAAAGTGGGCCCGCTATTGCGCCTCCAAGCGCAACTCTTCGCTCGGCTACCACGCCTGTCACTCACCTAAGTTAGGATACTGTGTCTATTCGACATCATGTGAACTTCATCAAGCCATCGCGAGTCACAGAAGGTCGAGCACACATCCATATAACTCCATTATTTCAAGTGCATGGCTTATTCCAAAATGGGGTCGATCAACGCCAAACGCTTCTTCTAGGAACGTTGCTATTCCCCTTCTGTAATCACGATCGATCCTTTTAAGGGCGTGATGAAGAATGGCAATCGACGACAAGAATGTAGCATAATAATTTGCAGCTACATCAGCAGGGCCCAAAGGCAAAGTTCGACATTTTTGGTCTAAATTTAACTTTTTCCCATCAATTATGCAGAAGTACGCAAGCGCGGAGCATGCGCAAAAGCGGCGGGGTGCTTTGTCAAGTCTAAGCCACTAAGAGCCAAGTTTGGAGCATTGGCGCCGCCCCAACCCCATTGTGAGAAAGCTTAACGTTTAGCTGTTGTTCAGAAGGACGTAGAAGAATATTTAGTGAATTTTTACTGAGAAAATCACACAACAGTCTATGATACGACTACGATCGAGAACATTGTGGTTCATTCTAGTAAGAATGAGAAATGTAAGCTGGGAAAGAAACAAAGAAAAACGCAGATATGTAGAAGGAATTAAGAGAAAGCAACAATCGCTTTTGATTACTTACTTTTGCTGATTGATGGCATGGAGCCAGCTTTTGCTAGAAACACGTTCAGACACGTCCTTCTCACAGCTCATGCTTTCAAGCAGCTCAAGGAGATGGGGGTCCTATTTTGAGCATTTTTGGAGGTTTTCACTGCCTTCTGCTTTCATGTCGATCCAATTAGCATCATATTCTTTATATGTGAAGAGAGAACTCTCTAGTTATCCCGAATTTTGCCTCTAACAAAAAGCATCGTCTTGACTTGTTTCGATTGGACGGCGCCGCAACCGTAAAGCTATGGTAAATTTACCATCGAAGCTGAGTTGTTATGAAATGGTGCGCCGATGGTATACTTTTAGAACAACTGCCCGGAAAGCAAGAGATCCAGGTAGGAATCCCAGTTAGGGCGAAAGTTTTGCCCATATTCTTGTGACAAAAAGCATCGTACTATCGACAAAGAAAAATGAGTGCAAGAAGAAATTCGCAGACACTTTGAGAGAGGAAACTGGGGCAGCGGAAGGAAACGGAAGATTTGTTTGTGACACAGCGTTTCAGTGGCAGTGAATTCTGCCTTGGACAACACCAACATTCCAGTGACTGGCATGCAAAAACATCCTCGTCAAGAACCCTACGTATTTCAAACATTCTCCACAGGGGAATCAAGAGAAGAATTTTGAATGTAACCAGTCGTACACAATGGTGTAATGGTGGCACACTTGCGCGGTAAGCAGTGTGATCCAGGTTCGATTCAAGGCTGGGACGAAATGTTTTGCTCGCACCTCAGTAATCTATTATATCCAAAGTGGAGTTCGTAGAGTAGGAACACGTCCAGGATAGCCAAATACAGGGGTGGCCGAAAAAAAAGAGACACGCTTCTCGCTCGGAACGGCACTAATGACTCTTTGCTCAATTCAAACCGAATATTCCCAATAGAAGATTGAAGAACATATCCCCTACTATCAGCAAACGTCATGATAACCTTCTAAACCGACGATATCGGAAGAATTTATCATGGGAACGTGGTGCACGGTTCGAGCTCAACGTGGTCCTTGTCGGATCATGGACAATTATGGGGGTATTGGAAGCGCTGGCTGGACGGGGTCTAGCATAGTTGAAGGAACAGTTTCCAAGAAGACATCCATGAGCTAGCCGACTCAAGTAATTTTGTCGCTGCTTCGGTATGGAGCGATTACAGATGACCTCCTTGAGCTCGACTGCGACGGCAGATGACCTCATATCCCGAAGACGGTGAGGGAAGGAGGAACTGCTTCTGCTCATGGAGGGACATCTAAGGAATGTTACGTTAAAGTTCCATCTACAGCGGCACTCTGGGGGACGAAAAGTTTGGTGATGTGTGCCATGGGCAAAGTGTCTCTTTTTTGGCCACCCCTGCATTCTGCCACTCTGGGATGGTCAAATGGAGCGATGAATCGGCTGACCCTGCAATTTTAGGATTAGGTCGATTAAATGCTAATTGATAAAGCTTGGATAGATGACGGATAGATGACTTTGAGGCGCGTCACACATTCTACTTCCGTTCAGCGTCGTAGCGGCTCTGAATGAGGTTTTGCCTGTGAGCTATCCAGATGATGTTGTCAGCTTTCCTGCCCTCATTATACAGATCCTAAAGAAACAAATTCGTCAACAAATTTTGTCTTGAGCAAAATCTCAACCGGAATCTGATCCTCAGACAGTGCATGCCTCGACTAGGGTAATGTAACCAAACCCGATTCTGAATAGGTTCAATAGGTCATGTGAACACTGGAACGCCCTCCAATTTCGAATGGATATCGAGGGGGTGGCATATCCACAGAGTGTTGTTCAACCACTTTATCTTCGCCCTTCAGAGTCCTTGAACTCTGGGAAGCAATTTCAAAAGTTCATTAGAAAAAAAAAGAGTTCCAAACAGGATGAAATCGCTCGAGGAAATGAGAACAGCTCGTCGAGGATTTTTACCCTTCTTTCACGCTCTCCCGCGCGGACATTCACTCTCGTCACCACGAGCCGTCTGCGCCCTCCGCACGTACACCAACTCTCGACACACTCTCGCACTGCAGAGAGCCATGGTCGAGAAATTACTCGACCGTTATTCACCCTGGGTCCATAAGAATCCCGAATGTTTTATTTTTGTTCGTGGCAAATTCGATACTTACGCTTTCTTCGCAAGGACGTAGCGCTCTTGTCGGGTGATTTCTGTGCACGGGAATGCCACATCTGTGATTGTCCTCTGAGAGTCTATCCTCCAGACCGAAGAGAATCGTTCACACGACTTCTGCCAAGGTTTTGCCTTCGAGAGACAGCAAAGCACTCTTTTCCATTCACAATGCTTACATTCAAACGAGGAATATGAAAACACTTTTGGTGCTACATTTTCCAACCGAGGTGGTGCAATGACTAGGAGCGCCATGTGAACCTCCCCCGCGAACAGCCAAGCACTTTTTACTATCACTTTTATTATATGATTACTTGGTATAGTTCGACTGTTGTTAGAATAGGTGAAGGGGAGAGCGCTGACTCGGTCTTTCTCTGTACCCGTCGGACACCATGCGAACATGTGAAAATCTTGCGCGAAGATTCTGCAAATTTTGAAGGACGGAAAATGCGTGCAATTGTAGAGAAAAATTGAGCAATCTCAGACAAATGAAAGTCCGATATGATAAAAAACACCTAGATTGGCCTGTTGTAAATGTTCATTTCTGCAATGGTCAGAATTTTGATTGAAGCTTAACTGTAGCAATTCACGAAAGTGAGAGAGGGTGTGTGTAAGTGGAGAAGTGAACGATTGGATTTCGTGGAATTGAGCTCAAGTGAGCCGCCGGCGAATTCGTCCCTAACTTAGTTACTCTCTCAACGAGTTCTCGATCAATAAGTAGCTGAACGCTAAAAACTTTGACAAGGTGTACTAGAAGAAGGCGATGACGACTGACGGTGAATAAAATGAATCGAATCGCAGTGTGGCGAAAAGTGATTCATGCGCAACAACTATTGGACGGCAAGAGACGCAAAACAACTGATGTGAACTATCTATAGGAACCGTGGCCGCCGTCATCAACGCGCGATCGACTGCCAGCGACGTGGTGTCGGTGACGACGATGACGACTAAACTGGAAACGAACACATACTGGCCCATGGTGAAGGCCAGGCCCATGGCGTTCTCCAATGACTATGAGCGAGCCTGCCCTGAAAACAGCTGTGGGCTGAAGAAGCACACTTGAATCAAAGGTTAGTCTCGCCACGCTATGCGTTTGAAAGCCCGTGGCGTCGAGGAACTGGCAAAAATCGCATACTCAACTCACGATCAGAGGTCCGTTAACAATTACCAAGTAGGAGGTCGTGCTCGGTTTTTTTTTTCGGTTAGGGAGTCGTATTTTGGTTTTCTGGGCACTGGATAGTGATACGGGGGTCGTATTTGAGCCTTTCAGATAGGTCCATGGAGTTGGAAGTTAAGAGGTCCAAGAGCAGGGGAGACTAGAGAGGGTCGTTAATGACGGTTTTCCGTTACTTTGGTGAAAAACGTTAAAGACGAAAGGTCGGAATGGGGAAAACTAGGGCACTTGCTGCTTCATTTTACATTTCTACCTCAAGCTCCCCCCCCCTACCTCTCGCTTGACGGCCACTTTGGAAGGATGGAGGAAAAAGTGTGCGAAATTAGAACATGTATAGTGATCTCAGATTCATGTACTACACAAAAGCCATGGACAAATGCGGTGATTAAGGGGAAGGAATCGTATTTGTGGGAGAAACCCTCGTGTGTGATGGGGGGGGGGTCAAAAAATTTGAAATTATATATTCGTAAGGAAACAATTTTGACTAACTAACTTCGAGTTGGAAAAACAATTTGAATAAATGGAAGAGAGGGGTGAAAAAGGGTCCACGTGGTCAATTTCCTTCGTGACGACCCATATTTCCGTCTCCAGTTCGCAATTACAGAGAAATTTGTTGCGAATTCATTGTTGGAATGGAAGCAGCTAAAGAATCATGCTACTCTATTTGCTCTTTTCCCATTCCCAGAAAGGTTGGTAACGAATAACGTGGAATTACCCCCGGGGTGATTACATTTTTGGCTGAACAAATATATTGTGAAGGAGCATTGTGCTGCACCTTCGCTGTCACCCCGGCCGCTTCACCTGCAAATCATGACTTCAAAAAGAACTAAGAATCCTGCAATGGTCGAAGACTTCTTATATAGACCACGCATTCGAATTTTATTAGAGACTGTGGACCTGCTTAGAGGCAGCGGTCATGATTGTGGAGGGCGGTGCGGTTCGATGACGTCACTGGAGTGATTGGCAAGCCAGACCTCTCAACGCGCTGGTGATTTAGTTGGGTTGCCTCTCGATGGCTTCCACTGATGACCTCAATCACATCATCAGAGCCGCAAGCCCTCGAGGCGTTGGACGACTGCCTTCGGACCCAACCAGTCGGATGAAGACAATCAGATAGCTCCGTTAGTTCAAGCAGGTTTCGATCCAGAATTTTTTCCTTCGAGCCAGGAGTGTGGTAGAAGCGCTACATATTACCTTTTCACACTATTATTATAGTAATTTACGAAAAATAAAGTGCTCGGAAAGTGAATATAGCTAAGCATTGGAAAAAGCAGAGAAAAACTGCCAGCTTTGTGCAAGATAAAGCAAACTTTGATGTCACTCATTCGAGAAAAATCAATTTGTGACGATGACTCAACAACTGGTAGTGAGGCAACAGAACGGCTTTTTTCATTTGGCAGTTTACAATAAGACTCCTCCAGTGTGCAACAAACAAACCTCGTGACCTCATCATGGGAACAAGCAGAGGCCACGGTTGTTTGCTATGAGGGTCTTTCCCTACTGGCTACTGCCATTATCGTGTAAAGTGGTAGGTTACCTTAATTCATTTCCTGTGAGTTACTTTTTGTCTTCGATGAGGCTTCGATAAGAACCAGTAAGGTAGAAGTGTGCATATATGTTATGGGTTTCCTCTTTTTCAGAAAAGTCGACTTCTGGGGGGGTCGGTCTTGCACCCCTACTGGGAATCTGCGTAAGCCTTGTGACAACTCCAAATGCATCGACACCGACCGATGGTTTGCTGTATTTTGAAGTAATTTTCTTTAGATCAGTCTATATGTCAGTCTATATGGAAATGGAAATCGTGGAGAGGCTACAACGAATTGTACGTATCAAACGTCCACGCCAAGTCGAGTTCAGCGTTCAGAGTCACATCCAACCGTGTGGATCTCATTTCATGTGGCCACTTCGACTCATAATCCTTTTCTGGTTAGCATTCGGTCATAGGACGTATTGTCATAGAAAGTACCTGCCTTTGCTTGCCCGTCCTCAATCAAATAGAAAACTTCTTGTGTATAGTCTTTATGTCCTGTGTCGACCGACGAAGCCGTGAAGGTGATCCTTGTATCTGACGGGCGACCAGGTGCGTCTGCACTGCAGACTTCACAACACACGTGACGACGGTCTTCACAGCAATATCATTACTCAATGGTTTACAGTGAGAGCTGATAGTGATAAATGATAGAAGAAGAAAGGAGGGAAAATAAAGAACCTTCACGGGAGAGAATAATATATGTACGTTGCCGGTTGGACGAAGGCCGAATGCGTGGCACTTCCAGGAAAGTTCAATTAGTGTCAAGTGGTTTATACTTTTATGAATTTGAAACTTGGTTACACTTAACTTGAGGTCAATATCTCCACAGCACAGCGCTCCTGGCCACTCCACTGAAAGCTTGATACCAGGTCAAGTCAACCTATTCGCTTATCACTCCGAGGTTGGTTGATTGTAACCAAAATGTCTACCACTTTCCATATAAATCGCATGATGTGCAAAGACATCGCGGGGCTGGTTGGATGGAGCTCATGAGCAGCGTAAATGAGCGTAAAAAATGAGAAAAAAATGATAGGGTCGAAAATGAATCTAGCTCATTTGAGTTCTACTAACTTTTCTCTGAGTAGTTTGTGTTTTCTTTTGTTATATAGGAAATTTCCAGGATTTCCGCCTGGTGAGCATGGCTCTGGGGATACTGCTATGACATGAAATGACGAATGCCTGCCAGATAATGTGTACTACTTGTTTCAACTTCTTTCAAGTAATCTCACTGGCAGAACAGAAAATGGAAATCATCGATCACAGTCCTACTCTATTATTTTTAATGAATCTGGCTCCGAAAAAAAAAAACCGGAAGGTCTCTCCAATGAGGAGATTCCATAGAGGCTATGCCATCCAACCACTAGCTTGAAGGCGCAAGTCAGGCAGAAGTCGTGTGAACGGCTCTCTCTGGTAGACTTCTGGAGGATGAAGACGTGGGATTTCCGTGCACGGAAATCACTCGGCAAGAGCGCTGGGGCCTTGTAAAGTTGCGGTGGCTGCAATTTTTCTTTCATAGGCTTGCGCCTGCACCCTCTCAACAGTTGCGCTCTCTCGCCTCATACTCTCCTCCTCGCGCTTAGTCTCTCATTGCCTCCATAGCCGATTAAGAAGGTGAGTGAGCCCTTACCCTAAGTGTTTTCAACGGATTCTTTCTCTTTTCGTTAACTGCTGTCCATTTCGCATCAGTACATTCTCAATCGTGTGCAAGAACCACACCGATTTGATCCTGGGACATGCCTTTAAGTCCTAGATCGTGCTTCGGACAACACCTTTCAGAAAGAAGGGAGAACCCTGAAGAACCACTTAGCCTGTTTGAATCGTGAGAGCATACTTGTAGCAGATAAAAATCTTTTCCAAAACTGACAAAAAAAACCTTTAAAATGTGTAACTGACATTATGACTGACGCGAAAAAAGCGAAGAAATGAGCGCAATGCGGAAAAAAAATCGCTCTGCCAATCATCAATATTCATTTACATTGACCCTTTGGACGAAAGTGTTATGCCGAAATCCAACAGGAATTTTTCGAGAAATATTTTGGTCTTCTTTTGTTTGGACTCCAGACCAAAATATTGGACTCCAGACCAAAATATTTCTTGAAAAATTCCTGTTGGAATGTTTACATGGGATAAATTATTTGGTGCCTCAGTTCACAATACATACTTTTGTCGATGAGCAGTTCACCATTGAGTAATATTAATTAAGTAAACTTAGTCTTAGAATAAAAATAAAATAACATAATAATTAATTAATGTAATAACTCAAAATCAAATAAAAATATCAATAATTCGACACGCGTGTCACAAACGCGGCATTACCTTT
Source organism: Teladorsagia circumcincta (assembly GCA_002352805.1). NCBI lineage: Eukaryota > Metazoa > Nematoda > Chromadorea > Rhabditida > Trichostrongylidae > Teladorsagia > Teladorsagia circumcincta. Next base: position 92,738 of record KZ345199.1, read on the forward strand.
TAATTTCTTGAAACCTCCAAAAGTTCATTATCGAGTTCTCTTGCAAAGTGTGGACTACGTCGGCAACGTTGCTGACATTCTAGCTGATAAACCGCGTAACTGCCCGGAGAAAGAGTTCAGGCAAAAATTACATACTTTAGCTCTGACTAAGGAATGAGCTAGTGCTCTGTAACCTTTATTGATTGCATATCCCACGATTACGCAAGCGTGGTTATGCTCTGCAGAATGGAAATGAAGGCTAGCCCGCTTGCTCGTTGGTTTGCCGAATTCAACTAACAAATGCGTCTCGAGAACTTCTTGAATGGACTTCCTTTTTGCATGGTTTTCGTTCTTGCCCTCTAAAGTAGTACTGATTCCTGTGAGGGATCCCGGTTGCTAGGTAAAGCCACGTGCGCATCTTGGGGCTTGGAACCACTTATTCGCAATTTCGGCTACAAAATCGGTGCAGATCTAAATTTGCGGTTCGCGCTCTCGCCCAAGGCTGTCTTTTACTGGGTATAAGTCAATCGTGGAATGCGCTTGTTGAGTGACCATTCCTCAATTGCAAGGTGTAAGGGGTGGGGTTCAACTTTTGAGTTGTAACTAGTAATTATTTCGTTGTGGGAAACGCGAGAAATAGCCAAGCTTATCGCAAGTGATTTTGGCTATCGTAAGCGAAGTAGTCACTAGCAGACGTCAGTTTCATGCTTATTTCAGGCTCAAAGGGATTTACGAGGTCTGCGACGCGGGGCTCTGTCGCCCTTGGTGGATCCTTACAAGGTACGTCTTTCTGGACCTTGAGCGCTTTTGCAAAATGGTTTCCTGCATTTGTAGAGACTCATGAGAGGAACCCAAAACCATGGACCGTTTTTCCTGAACGCTTCTAGGAATGTAGGAATAATGAAGAAGAGATGGTCCAATGTTCGATCGTATGTGATGACTAAATTTTGCAATTTATGTTGGCCCTCCAAATGGTGCCCTATTGGCACCAGTGTCGATTAACACCCATCCTCTTATCTTGGCGACAATTTGGAGGCTCCAACTTAGATTGCAAAAATTTGTCACCACGGGGGATTGAACTTTAGACCATTTCTTTACCAGTGTTTTGGGGCTCCCAAAAGCGTTCAGGAAAGACGGACCATAGTCATCTACCTTTTGAACAGATGAGATTGATGTGATCCAGATGTTAATTAGGCGCTATCGCAAGATACGGGGCATTATGGTGGCGGAATCAAGCCCTGGGCGCGAAAAACATACCAGGGCGCGTACGCCGATTTTACTTTTCCCGGAGTTCCTGTCTCCTCCTAGGTTCAGTTCTAGAGGTGCCCCCATATATTGCGATAGCACCAATCATTATAGTATGTGAATACAAACTTTTTTGGAGACTTAAACGAATCATTGAGAAACAGTGAACTTCGAATCAACACATCAACACGGCTACTCTCAGTTGCTAACGAAAGTGATCGTTCATCGCTATAAATTGATTTTGGGACGAAGGTACACCTCGTACACTCATCCAGTCTGACGCTGACTAATTCCAGCAAAGTTGGCAGATTCTCGTAATCCTGCTCAATGCCTCGCTGAGCCAGCTTTTTCGCTTACATTATTGATAACTCAGTTATTTTTGGAGCTGGACCTCAAGTCATGCTTTCTCAACTTCTTAACGCAGATATAATAGTTAGTATTGTGTGAGTTATACAAGTGTTCAAAATACAGGATGGACCTGCCATGACCTTGCGGCCCCCTCAAGACATCTCCAGCCTTGCATGAAGAGTGGGGGCCCTCAAGGGCCGTATCCTAACCTTCTCCTGGGGTGACGCAACGAAAGTCCCTTCGAATTTCCCAGCAAAAGTCGTCCTAAGAAACTCCAAACTATTTGTAATGTTTATGTGTGGGTGAAAGCAAACAAGTGCAGCAAGGGAATTGTGTCGTAAAAACAAATACGCTCAAAGGCTCTTCTGCGCCCCTTAACTGTTCTAAGGATAGGATACGGCCCCTGAATTAGCCAGATGTGGGAAGCTACTCGCTGTTCTAGCTCGAGCCACTCTCGCGAGATTTTACGATCTCTCCCCACCAATTAGGACCGTTCATCAAATTTATTTATTTACTTATTCATTTATTTATTTACTCGGCAAATTGACTTCTTTATTTCTTTGATGGCTTCCAAACGACGTCCTGATCTCCAGATTCCCGGTGCTGCCAAGAATATGTATTATCACTGCAGCACGACAAAAAAAATCAAGGCGAAGGAAGCCCGTGTCTCTAAGGTACTGGGATACAAAGCCTGCATGAACCGCTAAGGAATCTGGAAGCTTTACGGGTTGCTTCTGGAAGGACCTGAGGCAAACACCAAGGGATTCACTTGCGCGCTACGATTTCTTCCCCCGAGCGACTGAAGGTTTTGCATCACAGCTGGTAGAGGTAGCTTAGAGTGCTACTTTTAAAAATCTCACTTATTGAACAGTGAATTGTTCCGTCCAGTCAGGATTCGAATTGATGATCTAATTGTCATATTCGGGACTTTTCTGGGATCCATCAATTCGCGCTCACCACGTACCATCGAGTAGTCGCAATTGAAAAGGCAGTAAGGTAAAGTAAAAAGTTCCGAGTTGAAAAATGGAGAGCTATGTGTGAAATATGGAAGATCGAGGATTCTTCAAATATGTGAAACTACTTTTATGAATTCAATAAAGTTTCCTTTTTTGATGAGTTAGAGAAAATTTATTGTTACATCATTATGTGGGTCAAACAAAGGGTAGTCTAGCTTCCTTTTCGCACGTGCCCTTGGACGAAAACCAGACTATAAATACCATTAGAATAAACTAACTAGACGTAATAACTAGACTAGGAACCAGAAATAATGTGTCCTCCCTCAGTGCTCGAAACATAGATGCAAATTTAATTACAGAAAAGATAACAATGACATTCCTGTCCCCAAGCGTGTAAAACAACACAGAACTTATCTAGTAATTGCCTAATGGATAGCTATTACGATCACAAAACAAGCAGATCGAACCGAATGAATACATCAGATATCAGATAAGTCTCATGGCCACAGCCACACGCATCCGACAGGTGAGACAGTGTAAGTATGTTGGAGAGCTAAATAGACAGTAATAAACCTCATTTGCGCCGCGATCTCATCGTCCACTGTTTAGCCAGGTCAATTACTACATTTACCAGGCGTAAAATATTGGACGGTAAAATAATTTTTAGAATGAGCTTGATATTCAGGTTACATCTAGAACAATAGCTCTCTGATGCGAAATTGACCTATACTGTGGTGGGGGGGGGCAAACAAAAGTCACTTTGTCCAGCGCACATCACCAAGTTTTTCGTCGCGCAGGCTAGAAGACCCCCCACGTCCCATTAGCAGGACTAGACCCTCCTTCGCCACTTCCCTCACTATCTTCGGAATATAACGTCAGCTTCCAGCAACGTCATGCCCAAGAAGTCTATCGTAGTCGCTCCAGCCTGAACCTGCTACGTAGTTTCTCCAATCCCTTTACTGACAGATAGCTTCCTAGAACCGTATCTCTGATTGTTCAACCTCTCTACAAGCACCCATAAAACGCCGTAAGGCCCTTTGATCCGTTGAAGAAATCGTTGAGCTCGTACCGTGCACCATCCCGGAGAAAATCTTGATTTTGTCGGTTAGAAGTGCTCTGGTGAATTGGAAAGTGCAGCTTTGCAGCTATAAGCCCGTCAATATCAGCTGGGATCGTTCGGTTTGAATTTGGCAAATTGCAATTAATTCCGTATTAAATGCGGAATGGAGTAACTCTTTTCTTGGCCCAATGTACAGTTCGCCGGTAATTACATAAATCACCCATCAAGTTTCGATACATAACAGGAGCTAAGAACAGCAGCCTTAAACCCCTATCCTTACTACTTACTAGAATGCTAACATTCATCGAACAACATTTCGTAAACTATAACAACACTATACAAAGTAGAAACAGCCAATTTATAGGTTATTGGGCAATAAGTAATATTAATATAAGTGAACAACTTGTAAATATACACATTGAAAATGCTAAACTTTTTTCAGCAGATTTTACTAACATGTTCACTAATCTACCTCATCCTGATATAATGCAAAATATAACGGAAATACTTAAAATATGTTACAAAAACAGTAACAAAAAGTTTATTGCTATTAATGATTTCAAAATCTTTTACACAAATGAGACATTTTTTAGGAACTACAAATATTATACTATCACAGATATAATTTATCTATTAGATTACTTATTAAACAACAGCTACTGCAAGTTTTCCAACTATTTATTTATGCAAAAAACAGGCGTTCCACAAGGAAGTAACGTTAGTCCTTTATTAGCAGATCTTACCTTATCCTACTTTGAATATGTATTTTCCAAACAACATCAGAATAATAAGCAATTTCTTATAAAACCTTTTAGGTATATGGACGATATTTTGATAGTACATAATACAAACACAAAAGCAATGTTAGACAAACTTAATCAAATATATGAAAGTATATTGAAACTAGAAACTACACATAAAAACGAATATAACTGTAATTATCTAGATTTAGAAATTAGAATTGAAAACAATAGATTAAAGACGAAAATGTATAACAAAACGGATTATTTTAATTTTTCAATAAAAAGATTTCCTAATTTAACAACAAACATATCATATCGTATTAAACATAATACAATTTATACTGAAATACTTAGAATCGCTAGAACAAGTTCAACCACAAAAGACTTTATAGAAAGATTAAAGCATACTAAAGAGCAACTTATCGATTTAGGATACAATATGGACATATTCACTATTAGTCTAATGGATTGTTTAAATAAAAATGACTTCATTGTATTCAAATTCGAAATCAAGTTAAATAAACTTATACAGAAACTCAGAAAATAGTTTGAAGTACCAATCGTTTTCAAAAAATTCTTTGAAGTGCGTTAAATGTAGTTGAAGTTAATTAACTTATGTTAAATAAACTATAAACATAAATAAAAAGAGGGATTATTCAAAATATGTCAAGTAAAGTAAAAATCATTTGCTTACACTAATAAACATTTAACTAACAATACTAAACATAAACAAATAAGAAAAATTCTTTGAAGTATATCAAGTAAAGCAAAATTCATTTGCTTACGCTTATAAAGTTGTAAATATAGATAATTACTTACCTTGGGATCCACCGCATCCATGTGGAATATAAAACAGGTCCAATAGACCTCCTCACACCCGTAAAACAAATAAAATTAATTGAAAAGTCGATAAGAATCACTCAAGAAAGGGAAATGATAAAA
>KZ345199.1:108492-135344 GCA_002352805.1 Teladorsagia circumcincta
GAATAGAAGTGTGTAGCTTCGGTATGGACCGGCTGTTCCTGAATAGTGGTGAATGAATAACTGACTTGTATAAAATTCATTGAATAAGGGGTGATCATAAGCGAGGTTCTAGGTGAAGTGTACGTAAGAATCTGCCTAAATTTAGCCGTCTTCTAGAATTTCTCATATGTCAGCCCATATATAGACTGCCATTGAAATTTTACATCCACTCCTTCCTCCCCCCTCCACTCCCCGCCCTCTTCAAGAAGACAAGCGTAATTATTTTCAGGCCCAAAATACGACAACTGCTGCGACAAATAAATGAAAGGTGAAAGATGCATACTAGCTGTCAGTGGATACAATTCGATTGGATATAGAAACTAAAAAAATGTCACGATATAAATGGAAACCTTGGGTTCTGGAACTGGAGGAGCCACGGGTGGTTCCGCCACTTTCAGAGATGCAGCCTTGTTTGGTATGGGAGCGGCTTCTTCCTTCTTTGGATCTGGCTGAAATAAGTGACATTCGTATATACCTTGATTTCAACGAGTGCTCGCCAGTAATATGATGACAAGTGTCTCGAAAATATCAAGTGAAAGATTATGCATAATCTTTGAAATGATCATTACTTTCCAATGGCAGGCATACCGTTCGCGGAGTAAGCAGGTCGTCATCGTCCTCATCATTCGGTTTCGGCTTTGGTTCTGGCTCCGGTTTTTTGGGACAAAGTCTGTAGAAGGCTCCGAAAAGACCATTTCCTCCCCATTTCTCACAGGTCTGTAAAGAGTAAAAATCACGCTGTTGATTATTTTAAGTAAATAATTTTGAAGTGGAACTAACATTTAGATGGCAGAACGTGTGCACGACAAAGATCACCGGCCCAGTAATCAAAGCCACAATGAATACCAGAATGAATAGATACACAACCTAGAAAATTTTCCTAACTAATTATTAGCACAGTACCTCAAAGGAGGCGGGGAGGGCATCCTTTTTCTCACCTTCTAGTTTTCCTCATACCCTAGTTGAGTACAAATGTCAAGGAAACCCATATCCCCAGGGATCCAGCGAAATACTGAAAACAGGTTGACTACAGAACAGGGATAAAGCGTCAGGGTGACACAAGTAACCCATACCCTTCTACAGAGTCCTTTCCTTATAAGACCTAGTCCCAAGTGGGACGTGGCCCAATGTGCCCCATCGCCTGATCTCCCTTCCAAATTTCCAACCAGTTAGTACACAGGTGTGAGATATTTGAAAATTCTTACGCGATCAATTTTTCGGGAAGACGAATGCGTACCCCAGAGGATTCATTGTATGCATCTTTCCCACTTCTGGTTGAGCCTGGTTTCACCGTATGGCCGCGGAGACGGTATCGCGGAGGACTTCTGATTCTTGGAAAAGATCTACGTGAGCAACGCGGCATCTAATGAAATGGAGCGAGTCCACGGGGGGTTCTCTGCAATCAGAGGCTCCAAAACGCCTAAAGGAAAGGGGTACTGGACTGCGGTAAGGTCTGCGATGCTATACGGCAGCGAATGTTGGCCCTAAACAATAATCACGGCAGGGTGCTTCACCTCGCTAAGATGAGGATGCTGAGATGGGCTGTGGCTGGACGCAACCCGACAGGAGGCTGTCATTTAGGTCATGCAGACTACCCTGTACTGCGGGAACGTCTGCGATGATATGGATATGTGCTGAGAAGGCTACAGGATCCCCGATAAGAAAAGCAATGGACTTCGAAGCCCAGGGCAAGCGACCACACACGGGCTCCGAAGAAAAGATGAGGGAGATCATAAAGAAGACCAAACTGAAGTCAGGGCAACGGCAAAGATGTCGCGGAGAGGACAAAGCGGGGAGACCTAACGCAGACCCTGCGACCGCACGGGATGAACGCTAGAGAGAAGAAGAGGTTGGCCTAGTTTCATTTTACGTACCTGCTCGTTTCCGGCAAAAAGCACGAGGAGCCAGAGTGTGAAGAGAAGCAGCGCAAACATCAACAGTGATTTAGCGGATTTTCTGAATACTCAGAAAATGTAAGGTGTGAGCGTTAGGCCGATGTCAGACTTTGCGAATCGCGCGAGTCGCTACTAGCGATTCGCCAGCGTCTGCTGGCGTTGCGGCCATCGAATTGCACAATTGACTGGTACCACAACGCGACCGCGGACGCTGCGAATCGCTAGTAGCGAATCGCGAGGTTCGCAAAGTCTGACATCGGCCTTAAACATCAGGCCGCTGCAACTCACTTTGCCCAATAGCACTGGGGCTGATCCTGTGACTTCGTGGTTTTGTCGCAAGCTAGGCAACTCAGTTGAGATTGAAGTCCAGCAATAAAAATCAGAATCCAAGCAGGAATAACAAAAGCCCAAAACATATCTCCAGGTGCAGTTGAGAAGCAGCTGTAATGTTAAGCTATTAGGTTGTTGCATTATAAATGTCGCTTTTGTACATACACAAAATTTTGTTGCAACAGCAACAATTGGGCAACCCTATCGCGCTAGGCTCCGCCATTCTCCACGCAGAACTCGGCGTCCTTCCCGAGGAATCGTAGCAATCGTGCGCAGGCAAACTTGGACACTCCGAGTCCGAATTTTTTTTCACTTTCAGAACCGTTTCCCCTTCACAGAATGCCCGTTTGACTCGGATAAGCAGTAGTTAGATGGAGTGTGACAAGAGCTGTCCGGGGGCGAAGTCAAAGGTCATCAGCCCGGTCTCGCCAATTTCGCTGATAATTTGATGCCGATTTTCTCGAAAAATGCAGCTTTTCTGTGGTGGAGTAACCCCATGAGATCACTGCTTATCTTCCTCGCCGAGCCAATGCACGGTTTGATGTAGCTCAGTTTTTGTTTACGAGAACCTGCCGCCACCGTTCAGCTGGATTCAGCTCCTCAAGATGTCATTAAAAGTTCACGTCATTCACGAAGTTCGATCAGCCATCTTTCAAAGGAAAAAATTCATGTAAAAAACCTAGATATCTTCTTTCGAATAAGTGCTCAAGTACCTGTGGTGGTTCAAACGCAGCCGAGTGGGGTGAAGCTAAATCTGATATATAATGCAACAACCTAATATCACACTTGCTTGTTCCAGAATCTTTGTATGAAAGTAGGTCAGGATGCCCACGTTGAGGCGTCACGGCGAAAACGGCGCAAAAGTTGGATACGTCGTTGCGCGAAGTCCCTGCTTCCTGCCCGGTGCTGAAAGGTGGGTCACTTGACCGATAAGCGGTTCTTTACAGCACCAATCTCATATTTTTTCTAATCTTCAGTAACAGTATTTTACTCTAATCTTCAGTAACAGTGTGCAGCATGACGACCAGGATGTGCTACGAGCTGATGTTTCCCTCCCATGTACCAGGAGCATTGCTCAGCTTTCTTGCTTCTAACTGTGAAACATATGTATTTGGTTAGTGAAAGCTTAAGGCAGCCTATGAGAATCGCAGGTCAGTGGTGCAGGGATCGAGAAGAAATCACGAGAAACGGCCCAGAATCCAAGGGACCGGATCCCTTCCTTGCCCGTTGATGTCCGCATTGGTGCGACTCTCATGAGTGTTGCTTTGTTCAGCTGTAACGCTCTCTGCTGAACAGCCAGAAAACCACGGCGAATGGGCGTGCCGCGCCGATAGCGCTGCGGGGATGGTCATGCTAGGTCGCCGAGGCCATCTCTTTCGCTGCGGTTTGCGTGTCGGTCCGCACTCTTAGAGTCCGCATGTCTTCCACTAGGTGAGTTTCCCCGTCTTCGACCTTCGACTACATTGTGGAATCCTCCTTTAATGTCAGAGGGCTTTAGCCATTCGGCTGGTTTGCTCGTTTTTGCCTTTGAAACACGTTGAACAGTGGAAGCGACTCCAGTGAACTCTTCCACTGTTCGTTTAAGTCCAGCAATGAATCCTCCTCGAGCACACTTCCACCGAGGACTCATTCGTGAAGAACAAGCTCAAATATTGAATTTTCGCTTACGGGCAAGTGCGCTACAAGGGTAGGCGGGTGCGGGTCTGGTAGCGCAACTTGTAGCACAGCTGCCCTGCAGGCGAGAGGTGCGCGTTCGAGTACCGCCTGAGGCGGAAGTTTGTACAAACTCAATATTGTTGTGACTTCAAAACAGCAGTCAATAAGTGAAAGAAGACGAAGTTTAGTAGGTGGAATCTAAAAATGTAAGTCCATTTTGTTTTTTTTACAATTTTTTTGTAAAAGTGTTCAAAGATTACACGGAAAACTCACAATCTTCCGGAAAGTGCGTAGTCGGACTTTTTCATAAAATAAGTGACTAGAGTTGGAATAAGTGCTATGATTATTGGAAGAATATAGTTGAATGCAGGAAATGCGCATCCGTTTCTCTTCGATTTGCCATGGACCATTCTGAATTTCAACTTTTTCGTGGCCTTCCTGAATTGTTTATCCGAGAGAATATAGAATGAAGGGATCTTACTCTTTTGCGAACTTCGATTCCATAAGGAAAGCCGCAGTAATAAGGACCATAAGGAAATGAGCAAGAATCGCAACAATTTTGCAAATATTCTGAAAATAGGAGCGATTTTGAAAAACTAATCAAGTTGAGAGAGCTGGAAAGAAACTATTAGAAGTTATCTTTTCACTTGGAGAAAGAGCACGGAGACATGGAATGATTTTAGGATGGCTGCTCCTGTTACAGCCGGAGTGGTAGAGAGCCAATGTCTATTAACTCGATTCTGATGTACAGGGAGGGAGGCAAAAAAGAGTCACTTCCATCCGTGTTCGAAGCAAAATGAATTGCCTCTTTTCAAAATTAAACCAAATGAGCTCAACTGCATATTGAAGAGCACTCTTTATTTCATCAAAAAAATTACACAGGCTTCCTCTTCCGTCAGAAGATTTTCCCACGGAAACATGATGCACGGTACGATCTCAGGGAGGTCGTCGAGAAACCATAGACCATTACAACGACTCCGAGGTGCTAGTCAAAAGCTATCTTGCATAGTCACAGCTGGTATCTCTGGTAAATTATTCACCACTAACGCGATTGAAGAGAATACGTAGCAGCTTCAGAATGGAGCGATTAATGTAGGCCTCCTGAGCTCGACGGTGATGACGGATGACGTCATATTTTGGAGACGGTGAAGGCAGTGGGGTGGGTCTGCTTCTGCTTATGGGGGGACATTTAAGGAATATATCGACGCAAAACTCCGAATTATGGCAGCAGTCTTCCAACAAAAAGTTCGATGATGTGCGTCGTGAGCGAAGTGACTCCCTTTTTTAGTTTTTTTTGCCCCCCCCCTGTATGCTCTTCTACATAGCTTCAGATTTATCTACTCCTGGTAAAGAAATGACAACGCTTGTCACGCCTGCTGCGCATAAAGTTACTCAAAGGCAGATGATATGCTAAAACGGTCTCCGACCTTTGTTTTCCCTGCTGATGTCTGCTTTGGAGGAGTTACATGGATGCCGACTTCATCAACGTGAATGTTCAGCTCTGCCTATCTGCTGAAATGGCTAGAGTCCAACGGCGAGGTCTGGCAGATGAGGTGACGGAATCAGTAGTCGAACAAGGATATAAAGGCAAAGGAAAAAGTGTGCCGTTTTAGTGCGCCCCTCACCGTGAAAATGTCTCATTTATTTTCTCGGGGGGCCAATTTCCCACCATAGTTGGCACATTAGATGTTCCTACGAACCCACGTGTCACTTGCCTTCAAGCTTTATGGCTTGCGAGACTTACCGATTATGCCAGCGCAACCCATTTGCCTTGTTTGAAGCAACAGTCCCAGATCGAATTCGAGGGGTAAAACGTTCGGTAATAAAACTGTAAGTGGGGAGGTAAAGGTCCGGGTCTAGTCCCTATGGTCCCGATACGACCGCAAATGCCTCCGCACCCAATTACGCGCTCTCCACGGCTGGCAAATGGGTGGTGCTAACATATCGGTAAGTCTCACCTCCTTTCACAGTGTTCGTTTCCGTTCTAGCGACGTTTCAAGGTAAGTTTTTGGTTCAGTATCTCTTCACGTGTGCGTTGTCCAGGGCTAGCGCATCGTTTCGCACCACTGGTATCTAAAGCAACAGACCCTGCAGGGTTTGAGGAATGTTGTAAGCATATTTATGAAAGCACTAAATTTTTTACAGTTTCTCTCATTTTCCCCCTCAACCAATTGTTTTTTTTTCTAATCATTAAGCTTTATGGTTGACATTTTTCCGAGTGCGGCTGTTCTAATGCTCTGCATAGAGATGAGTGGTAAGCGAGTAAATGTCGTACTTGATTCGATGGAAATGAAGTGTTCAGAACAAATATCACTATTGCGAGAAAGATAATCGCCAGCTCTTCGTAGAGATGAATCACTCGATGATGACCACTATTCCTGAAAAGAGCGGCGCTTCAAGAAAATATTCGAGATTTGAAAACTGCACTAGAAGTCAGAGACTACCGGCCCATTACCGAAGGAGGGTAATCGGTCGAGAAACACATAGGAGCAAAGAATGGCGTCAAACCTACTTGTGCACAATATTCACAATTGCTGTCGCTAGGCACCAAATGATTATCCAAACGGCAAGAAAATAGAACGCGTACTAAATGAGGCTTAATAAGGCTTTTGTCACTGCACAGGAAAAATATGAATCTAAAAACATTGATATGTTGTTGAAATTGAGTTGGGAAACGGTTTTAGACTCAAAGGCCTAATGTAGGATAGGTGCTGATGGACAATCCTGGGCATGTACCTTTATCTGGGTATGATAGAGCTGTCAAGGGAGAAAGTACATACACAGATGCTCCCCTGGTTTCGACTCGAGACCGTGCCTGCAACAAGGGCGATAAGGTCTTTAAAGACCGCTTTGAAAGCTTCCATTTTTTGTCAAGATGATGTCTGCGCTCTATCATCCGTTGCTCTCTCGCCCATCCTCGCTACTCTGCACTCAGTTTTTTACCATTAGTGAGAGAATTAGCTCATTACCGTTTTTGACAGCATCCTCTCCGTGTTCCTTTAATGCTCATTTCCCAACAATATTTCATTTTCGTATGCAAGGGATTTGATTCTCAATTGCGCCTTTAAGAGGGTGAAGAACTCGTGGTTCACTCTCTTAGTGTGGTGCTGACATACCTTAACGATTTTGGCTCGAGAAGGAGGAAGCGTGGTGTTCGTGCAACGTTGGTTTTGTTCCTCATCACAAACTCCGTCGACGTTCCAGTCAGGACAGGTCTCCACGATTTCTGAAGATGAGTTTATCGAGAATCAGTAGGGGCCACTTTACAGAATGCGGGTCTACTCACTCGTAACAGATTGGTGTTCTAGTGAACAAGTAAGATTGAATAAATAAGCTTAAAAACTGCACTCAAGGTGGCTCAACCATGAAAACTCTAAGAATAAGCTTTATACAAGAAAAAATAGGCCAACCTGCAAATTGGCCTTTCTCATTAATTCATGGCATACCCTACAAAGGCAATCGAGAGCATACACGATCCTGATGGCATGATGCTCGGAAAACACTGATGTTGCTAAGCACTTTATGGCCTTGGTTGCTTCCATGGGCTCCAAAGACCTCAGGCGACCATTCTAGAGACAGCTTTTGCTCTCTAACGTACTACGAGGAAAGAGGTCGTGAATTGTCGAGGTTTCAGAATTTTAGACTCTTTCTTTTGTAATTGGAGTGGTTGGAAACATCGTCTCTAATTTAAACATTTAAAAGTCAAAAAAAAATCCTACCGTCTGGATATGGATCATAGCATGAAATTGTGTTGGTGGTGCTGTTTAACTGCTTAGCGAATGTTGAATTGAGGCACGTGCACGAGGCTGATATCAAAGTTCCATTCGCATCGACCTGAAAATTCGCTAAAAATTTGACATAGAAACTTATGTTAGACTCCCTATTTTTTGGGACACTGCCTACCAATATTTAAGGGTTAGTTTTAAGTAAAGGCAGGGAATCCGTGGGAGCTTTCGGCAGTACTCATAGCAACTACTAAAAGGCCTTGACAGGTGGACGGCAAAGCGCTCTTCCTTAAAGCAACAGTCCCAGCAGGGTCGAAGTGGGCGTGGCGGCCACGGTCACACCCCTCTTATCAGTCGTGGAGATCGCGGATTGGCTGTAGAGGCATTTGCGAACGTGAATCGACTTCGAATGATCTCTCTGGTCCCAAAACAATCGCAAATGCCGTTACAGCCGCGATCTTCACAGCTCGCAACGGGGGTGCGACAAACTCCATTTTTCAACCGTTGTTCACGTAAACGCTTTCTGCTGCAAGCTAAGGTGCTCACAATTAGGTCAGCCCGGAGGAATGGTGAAAATTATAGGTTTGCAAGGGATTATGTCTTATGAACAGTATAAGTTGTAGTTAGTGCTTCAAACAGCGATGCACATTCTGCGCCTGCAACCTCCCGCATTTATCAGGCACTTTTCCACAATTCCCGGGATTTCAAATACATTTAGCTGGCGTGTAGCAGTGATAAGCTGGGTGTTTCGGTTCACCTATCAGTACCATACTCCCACTGAAATCGGCTCATCACAAACTTTGTCTGAATGGGTGAAAAATGAACCACAAATAAGAAAAGTGAAAAATTTTTCTACAAGAGGTATATTATTGCATACAAAGTGAAGGGCCGATGAAGCAGTACTTCTGTTCTTTGTCATTGTCTAATTGGCGCAGATAATGTGGAGCTTAAAGGCACTGCTCTTCATTCACACCATCTTAAAGTCTATATCCCAGACCGCCTACACGCTGACTAAGTTTCCTACCTCTTATAGTTGCCCGTTTCAAGCTGCTCGAAGAAGGATATGAATATTTCGGCTGAAATCACATTGTCAATTTGATTATCTCCTCCCATTTCGAACCATTTCCCCCAAGAAAACGAGTATGAGCCGTGGCAAGGCCAGGCAAAGCCCCTCATGCTTACGTAGTGAACAATTTTTCACAACTAGCTTAGTTTGTGGATAATTATTGAGATATACCCTGTTTTTTTTTTCTTTTTCATAAGTTTAGTTTAGAAAGTTAAGGTTACCTTATAAGTGCAGGGCGTGGTAGTGTTCGTCGTTATTGTATCGCAGGTGCAGGAAGCTTGCGGAAAGCCGACCTTACAGAAAGAAATAAGGACCAGAACGGACATAAGGCCAGCCATACGTTCAAGAATCGCTGTTGCGGCGAAAACAAGAGGTCAGGAGCGATCAGAGATCGACACCGTGCTTAGAGCCCATGGTAACGCATGCATAATTCTTGGATTCATGTGGTTGAGAAGAAATTCGACATTCGGGAAGAAACGCCAAAAACCTTATACATCATTTTACCGAAATACTTCCATAAACTACGGCAACCTTCGCGAGTTAGAACTTGCTGATATGCGGCATGAGCAAAGTGTCTCCCTTTTTATTGACCACCCTTGTATTCTCGTCTGGTCAATAGGAAGCATTAGTTACTGGCCATATTTTATGAGTCTGGTTTTCTGCCCCCTTTCACTGTAGTCATCTGACTTTTTTTTTATAAATCTTCACGGAAGGGTGTGGGCCATTTTTCGCTCGTAATTGATTTTCTAATAGAAATTCATCAGATTATCAGATGGTGTCCAGATTGGCTTCATTTCCCTAGACAGCCAGGGATTCAGGCTATGATATTTTGGATGCTGATACAGTTATCGTTACGTTTTGCTCTTGCTTCTGCAGAGCGTTTCAGTTCCCGTTTTTCCGGTATCCTCTACAGTGGGGGGGGGGGGGGCAGGAGAAAGACATTTTGCCCATGTCGTATTCCGGCAGTTTTTTCTAGGCAGAATTGCCGTCGTTGGCGAAAATTCCTCAGCAAAAGAATTCGTCGAATGTCTCTCTACAGGTAAACGCAGGCCCTCCTTCACTGCCCTCACTCTCTTCAGAATATGACGTCATCTGTCTCTGTCGTCGAGCTCAAGGGGACCTACCGTAACCGCTTCAGCCTGAAGCTTTTGCATAACTTCTTGAATCGATTCTGTTTCCTAGAAACATTAGCTATGAATTTGCGAACCCCTTCAAAACGCACTTTCCAGAAAATGTCGTAATGGTACACGACCGTCTGGGACCCCATTGAGCTCGGTAGTGCATCATGTCTCCGAGGCAAATTTTTCTGATGCTGTCCGCGTAGATGGACACAATAATGATTTTCTCATAAAATCAAATGTGCTCTTCAATTCTTAATAGAGATCACTCGGTTTGAATTCAAAGTGTGCTCAAATCCATTTGAAAACAGAGACAAAATGCCATTTGTTTTATTGCCCCCCCCCTCCAAGTAGTTTGCGTGTGTGAAGGTTATCAGTCAAATCGTTGTCAACTTTTGTTTGCATGGTCCCGTCTATTGGGATGGAAACGCCCAAAGGAGTTTATCCTGGCCGCCGGCTTGTTCAAAGCGGAAATGACCGGAAAAGAAGGTCCAATTTCTCAACGGGCCTTACGAACTCTCTCATATTTTCCTCGAGCATCTCCTACCACTTCTACTTTCCGCTAATACAGCGATTGTTTTTTTTAAGATCTGCCTTCAATTCGCATTGAGGTTGGACTAAGCCCTGATGGCTCCTGATATTCTCTGCGGCAATATTCTATTGAAACCTTAATTAGATATTCTGAAAAATGCTGCTACTTCTATGAAACATCGACCAAGAATTTCAGAATGGCAAAGTCTACGTGCAGTCGGGATGGCATCATCTTCAGCTGAACTAGTGCAATGGCGCACTGGGGACCAACTACTGCCATGGCTCGTGAAGTTTGGTTCGTAACCGAAAAAATATCATGACCGGGCTAAATGGAGCTTACCAAATTCACCGGATTGTTAAAGTGAGTCTTAGCTTCTCTCAAAGACATCACTGTGGAAGTCGTGTCCCACATGGGAGCGTGTTGTCACGCTACTGTTCTACTATATACTGTGGCCTACACGCCTACTCGTCCAAATGTTCCTTAAAGGCAGAATTAACGATGAAAAAGTAACCCATTCCAAATCGAGTTATGGATATTGAGAGGTAGCAGAAAGAAGGAAAAACCATGAAAAACGGCCCAGAACCAGAGAAATGTGACCCATTCCTTTTCCCTTAATTTCGGCATTGACGTCACTCCCCCTCTTCAATATAACACTTCTGTTATCTAATCACTTGCTGCGTATAAATCTGCGGCGAGTTGGGGTCATCGATGGGCGTGGATCGCCATGTGCTTCAAGAGTGAGTCATGGTAGATCGCCGATATCAAATCTTCCGCTGCAGATTGTGTTAGTCCGCACCCTCAAGAGTTTCGCCTGTTTCTCCACTAGGCAACTTTCCCCTTTTTCGACTTTCGTTCTTATCGTGAAATCCTCTCTGAAGATAAATATTGAACAAAGTGTCACTAAGACGCTAAACGCTCAAGAAATGGACCATCTCCGCCCACGAGGGTCATTACCTGCCCACATACCTTGGGTCGTAATGTTGACCTGCTATGCTTACTACATTCGGACTCCTTTTTCTCCTCTACGGTACACATCATCTCTTATCTCGTTGTCTGCTCCTTGGACTTCCCCAGGGTAAAGCAGAGGTGATGGTATTTTCAACGTTTCTGACGAAGCCTTTCACTTTGTCTCCACTTGCAGCCCGCTTCAGATTCCTACTTTCATATTCGGGTGGAGTCACCACATGGACTTGATTATGAGACTTGCTTGAAGCAACAGTCCCAGCAGGGTCGAAGTGGGCGTAGCGGGCGAAAGTCGCCCCCATCTCTCTCTCTTGCCAGCCGTGGATATTCGTTCACGATCACGACTTGCATCGTGAATCGACATTATAGAGCCTGTGTGGTCCCCAAACGATCGCAAATGCCTCCACAGCCAATCACGCGATTTCCACTGCTGGCAAGAGGTGGTGCGACCTTTGTTCGCCACGCCCACCTCAGCCCTGCTGGGACTGTTGCTTTAAGGCTTCTCTCCACTGGGCGGTTGGTTGAAAAATAAAAGAGAAAACTTCGGGTGTACTCAGAGAAACAGCAATAACCCTTTATGTCAAATATAAATAATATAGGAAAACTATTTTTGTTTCTATTGCATATTCTAGCATTGATTTTTTGTAGTTAAGCATAGGAAATATAGAAATGATATGTCTATGTATAGTATTTAGAGTACAAGGCACAGAAACAAATCTCCAAATTACCGGTCAATAGCGAACTTCGCAATACAATTCAAGAAAGCATCGTGAATGGCGGCTAGATGTGAACGAGACACTGAATTCTATCTAGTCACATTCAATATGATATCTACTTCCTCGGAAAGCTTAGTGATCACAACCACTAGTGCCATCCCCAGCTGTTAGCCATATACGACGATGTGGGAGGCGCTTGAGAGAGGTAGCCTCCAGTTGTCGGTAAATAGCCTGTTGAGCATGGGAGATAGCTGGAAATACAATCATCAAAATCACCTTCACACCCACTTTCTTCAGGAAAAAGAACTACCTTCCACTTCCACCGAATGCAACAGCAGCCGCTGCTGCTTGGTACGGTCCGGAGGATATCTCCGGCGGGCACGGCTTCCCATCTCTCACCAACATTTGGATCGGCATTCGGAAACTGTAACGACGCCATTGAAGAAAGAAAAGGAGCAGAAAAGCTTCAAATTTGAGAAGATTCCGCTGCCTCTAAGAAAAACAGACGAATACGGTGATTTGCTGTCATATGCCTATTGAAGACCAGTATCGGCTTTCGCAAAATACGCGGGCGTAGCATGACTTCTTGAAACGATCCATTCATGGAAATTTCCGGGTTGAGTCACGCATGAGTGCGATCCAGTCCCATTTTCGGCATTCTTCTGATTTTTTTTTCAGATTCTTAGGGTTTGTCGTCCTTTACTGACTCAATGGAATGGTTCTTTACCACAGCCTTCGCGATAGTTAAAGGCAGCAGTTTGGATAAGGAGGGAGCTTATCGGGGAAGCATATGCACCAGACGATGCAGTTACTTGCAGGCGATGCGTTGCCAAGGAAGCGAATTGTGGCAATTCCACGACGAGATGTGCGCTGACTGCTGAGCAGGACTTCGAAAGCACTCCGCCCACAAAAGCGATCCGCCCACCACCTTGGTTGGTGATTTGCGCCAGCGGCCTTGCCAGCAGCCGCACAACTGGAGCAACTCGATTGAAGCGTGATTTGGCATGGTGCCACCAATCGCGTTGTGGTGAACTCGTTCATACGCACGCTTTCTGAGCTGTTCACTTTTCAAGAGCGAGAACTAATGGCGAAGAAAAGTGGGTCTCGTAATGCGTTTTCTTGACGGATTCCTCTGCTTTTTTCGCCACTGGCGTACCATTGAGCACCCCCACGTCTCTTCTTGAGCCTTTTTAGAAATATCGTGATCGCTGAATTTAACACACAAAGAAATATGGGAAAAAGGTGTTGATTTGGGCATCTCATCTCAACCTCGGCCTCAACCTTGGTTCTGATGAACGATCCAGTAATCCCGTATGATTTAAGGCTTCTTTCGCCTTTGATGTGCGAGGATCCTTATTATGGTTTGTACTGTAAGTCTAATAATAATGAAGTTACCTTCGTGTAGCAAAGGCGGTGCTGGCCGGTGTGAACGGCGGTGAAGAATTGAGTAGACCGGGGTTCAGACCTTTTTCTTGAATCGTTTTCTTCGTCTTGTATCTGTAACTAATGGACAATTTACCCATGTGTACTTGAAGAAAGGAACAGCTGGCGAAGGAAATATCTTTACTGAAAATCATTTTCTAGCACTTTACCACTCAATTCGGGCTTATAAAATGAGTTTAGGGCTTATTTGCAGATTTGTACCCACATATGGTGTCCAGTTCTACAACACTAATCTCAGTTAGCGCATTCTCTGCACGCTAGCTGGGATAGGACTTTCTAGTTCAGCTACTGTACTGTCCCTTCGCGATCATCATTGTGTGAAGGGCAAGGCTTCAGGACCGAAAGTAACTGCCACAGATATCATAGATCAACAAACGTGTTTCACCCCTTTTGAAATTGAGGAGTAACTGCGAACATCTGGGCTAACCTGTACTATAGCTGAGGCCTGGTAAGAGGGTTTTCTCGTCGCTGGGAAAACTACAATGTTAGGACGATCATTGCGAAAACAGCCCACAACGGCTGTGGACACCCTATCTGGATACCCGAGAAACGCTGCGGTACTTCAAAAGCCGTCTGCAATGTCTCTTCAGATCTAGGCCCATTTGCCAAGAGCCCACCCCCCCCCCCTCCCCCCCCTCCGATGCTACTTTCGGTCACAGCAATTTGCCAATCGAGTTCAGGAGAGGCAGAGAAGAACATTCAAAGAAAATGGAAATGGTATGTATTGATTAATCGTCTCGTGGCTTAGCGAACCAAATCTTGATCCTACAGAGAAACTATTTTTGTGACTAGCTGTTCGTTTTTTCTAGTGGATCCTTCCGGAACGAAATCAGCTTCAATTAAAGTGGTTAGCGAATCATATACTTTCCGTACATACATACGCCTACGCCAGTACACAGTAATCAAAACTCACCGATGATTTTGAAACCATATTTTCACTTGAGTAGGAGTAAGCCGGATTTGCATGGCAAGCTGTTCTCGTTCTGGCGCACTTAGGTACCTGAAATTATCAAACATTTAAAAAATCCCAAGTCTTGTAGGAAGTCTGCTTGGAAATTACGGATTATGGATTATGGAACGCGGCAATTACAATTAGCGTCACTGTTGCGATGGGCAACTACTACATACGTTGGAGAGTTGTCGTGACCGACCTCCCCCTGTTCGACAAAAAAGATACCGTGCTCTAAAACTAACATGAAATCAATATTAACTCAAACATGTCATGCCATGCCAAAAGAGCGCCAAACTCTTCGCGCGCCAAAATACGCGCGCTTCCAGAAAAAAAAAACTATTCATAGTTCTTGTTTGCAGCATTCTCGCGTGGCTGTGACTACCCCCCCCCCACTCCACCCGGCTACCCCCTTCCTATTCACTCCCTGCGCTTCGGCCGACTCTAGTGAATCGATCTTGTGCTGCGTCTCACAAAATATGGTAATCATTCCTCTTTCATTGTTTATATGTCCCACGTCAATTACATAAAGTTTTGAGTTTATCATGTGTTGAGGTGTCAATTGGTCGTTTCAGTTGTTTATTGGTCACAGCCCTCAATGCAGCTTGGCTGTGTCGTCCGTGTCGAATGCAGGGAAGGGTTGATGTGGACGGGAGGTGGGGGTGCTAGCCTAGAACCCTTGTGTCGTGACGCGGTTTGAACCACCGATGTAACCCAAGAGTCACGACAAGAGCAACAACTTTTAGTTAGAACTGATCTTATGGTCAAGTTAGCTACGAATACACTTAAGAAAACTCCACAATCCATGTAAACCCTCAGTCATAGTTCTTTCCCTTCGAGAATTTTTGCTTTTTACCAAGGACGAAGCCTGCAAGTTCTTTGACACTACACAGTCCTTCACAGAGGTTTTTCAAAGAAGCCGGCCATGGTTCTATTTGCTGATGTTACCGTAATCGAAAGAATTAGGGACCTCAGAGAACAAACACGTGTCGAGAAAGTGCACTTTCGTACATTAACAAACAGTTGAGAAAAGCCCTGACTCTACAATGTCAGCGAGCATTGTAAACCATCATCATGAATTGAAGGCAAATTTCACTGTAAAAGGCAGCTTATTGCAAATCAAGTTAGAGATGTTCAGTGATACACGGAAGAAGAAAAAAAACCATGAAAAACAGCCCAGAACTTGAGAAGTGGGACCCCTTCGTTGACCGCTGATTTGGGTGTAGATGCAAGTCTCCCTGGTGCTGCCCTCTTCAACGCGAACGCTCTCTCTGCTGGAGGACTATGGGCTCAGTTACGAGACAACGCGAGATCGTGCCGATAGCGCGCAAATAGTGAAGTGCGGAAGACGATGCTAGATCGCCGGAAGCATACCCATCGATGTTGGTCAGCACCCTTATAGGGTCCACCTGCCTCTCCGCTGGATAAGTTTTCTCTTCTTCGAATTCGTACCTTATCGTAGAATCCTCTTTCAATGAGTGTTGTTCAACTGCACCCGATTGCTGCTCAGTTTACATCGGACAATTTATTTTTACACAAGAATTTAGGGCTTAAGTTTCTTCAAATGGACCGCCCAATCGATGTCCATTTCAAAGCAAAAGAAGGTTAACTCTCATGCACATCAACTACTCAGAGGACAAAAAACAAATGCATGGTCGGAGTCATGGCTGATTAAAACATATCCTTAGATAGAAAACGGGAACTTGGCCAATGTAATCCACTACTAGTCATCGAGGAAGGAATAATTTAATATCGATCGTATTTGTTCTGAAAAAAAGTATTTGACCTCATAGTCATGAAGCATGTATGGAAAGCGTACAGCGTTGATCAAGTTTCTTTAAAAGATGGGTCACGCATTCTACTTACACTCAGGGTCGTGAGACATTTGCATGCCTTTTGGTCTATACAATGACATGCAGGGGCCATCAATACGGAAGCCAGCAGTTCCATCCACACAAAGGAGTGTGGTTTCAACCGACCCAAGAATGGAAAGCTTTTCTGGCTTGAGCACAAATCGACTACAGATTGGTTTGAGAAACCAAGGGCGTGAAAAATGGTATTTCCTGCTCCCGAAGAGACACCTTCAAAATGTATGTGGTTTTCAATATCTGAGGATGTCCTATGGGTGCCATTTGACAAATATGTCAGTGTTCTTTTTCGTCAAGGTAGGTCAAGTACCAGTTGGCTTATCTCTGAAAGGCAGTGTTCGCGATGACAGGGGGACGTTGTGGTTCTGATGACGTCATTAGATTTCGTTGGTGGACCGGACGCCTCACCACACTAACAAGGGGTGTCTTTCAGGACAAGCGGTTTTCAAAACGGTTTCTTGCATAATGTAGGGGCGCATGTAAGAAAAACAAAACCATGTCCCATCTTCGTTTCGGTTTTAGCAGTACAAAAAAGAAGCACAGGGCGCTGCTAATGTTCGATCCCCGTGGTGAGTAAATTTGGGTTGGCGCCAAGAGCTGATGCCAAATCACGCTAAACGTCAAAATCAGATGTCATATTCATTGACGGAACCATTTGAAAACTAACAAGTGGTCGCCAACCTTGCAAATTTTAGCCGCCAAAGGGGATGAAACCGTTAAAAGTAGCTTTCACCACTCTTCTGGTAGTACCAAAATTGTTCAGCGAAACAAAACATGGTTTTGTGGTTCATACATGTGTCCGTTTCCAAAAATCGCGGCTTGCTCTAAAAGACCTACCCCCTACAGGAGGCATGATTGGATCACCTCTTTGATCTTTCACAATCGCCTTAAGTAGGTTACCGAAATTGCTCCTCCCTACAACCATAGCGTTCACTGCCTTTAGGTATGAAATGCATGGTTAACCTGCCCAAGTCTGGAGATAAGAGTCAACATTGATTACGTAAACAAAATCCGAATAAGAGCAGCGAACCTTTGCGTGCGGAACCGTCGCTCCAACTCGTACGTTTGACCCTTGGTGAATAAAACTCGTCGCTTTCGCTTCTTACGTTTACCTGGAAAAGATGTACTCAGCTTTGTTTTCCTACAAGCTCGGGCACGTATGGTAAAAGCACTAACCGTTCCCATCATACTCGTCGTCTCCATCGTCTTCAAGCGCGTCAGCCCCATCGTCTTCATCCTCTGCTTTTGAACTGAAACCCTAGTCAGATGAACATCAGTGAAAAGTTTCCAGTAAGCATTTTGTCTATGCTCATTTTTTTCTTGCAGCAACAATGGATGAAGAAAGTTGGGGAAAAATCATACTGGAGTTCATGAAAAAAAAACTCAATAATTTTTTGTGAGAGCAGAAATGAACAAAAAGCGACTTCGTTCCAACCAACTAATTACTTGGTAAGTAAGGAAACCTACCCATTCTTATCACTAAGCTCGACGTCTTTCTGATCCGCATTAGAGTTACCCATAATCATGGGATCAGTTCTTTGGAAAGGATCCGCCGGTGGAAGCCCGTACATTGAGCTACCTGTAATGTATTCTCTATAAGGCCGATGTCAGACTTTGTGAATCGAGCCAACCTCTCGATTCGCAGGGTCTGATGTCTGCCTACTATTGGTAAATCCTCAGTGATAATGTGACGGTACTCACCAGATGTTATAGCTCCAGCGTGGAAATTTGACGATGGATCGTATGTGTACATGGTAGGCTCAAGGGAAAACGATGGAGCAGAGGGGTAACCTGAAAGTAGCGATTGAGACAGAAGCGGTGAAAACTGAATTGAATTGATTCTCTGGGATACCTTGTAAGAAGGTAGTCGGGGTTACTACACAATTGGGCAAATTGCCGTAGGACTCGTATATGAAGGAAAGGAACTCATTATTTTTTGTGCCAATTATTAAGTAAGCAAAAGGTACGGGTATAGATTTGAGTGCCGGCACTACCAATTAAGCGATTAAGGCTAATGAACTCGCCCGAGAAGCAACAATAAACAGCGGTCAAAATACAATCGGTAGTGATAATTGAACCTACAGTAATCAGAAATGGCAACTACGTCGGCTCTGAGAATAAGCAGTTGCTGAGTTTCGTGAATAATACATCATAACATCTTCCATACAAATTTTTGGACGTGTGCAAATCGTAACTCAGAAGCGCTAGAGTCGATTTCACGACAGAGATCGATTTCTCAAAATTTAGTGACACCATTGACTATTATTGAAGGGAGTGGATCTTGTTGGAATGAGGTTCAAGGCGTGAGGAACTTCTAGAAAGATGGACAGTGTACTGATCAACTTATCAAAGCTTTCCACTCCGTGTTAATGCTTGATAAAAGTCACCTTTCTGGAAATGATAAATGGATGTTAGGAAGAAAAGTAGATGTTGCAGCAAAGGGTAAAACAATAGCAAAAAAACTGGTCCGCTTCTATCTTGCACGAACCCCTGTATGTCCTCACCGTACTGTGGCTTTCGAAAATTGAGGCTAAGGAAGCGCTCGAAATTCGCCAAATATTGGCCAGTGATTGCTACTGCCGAACTCGTGCAGAGTTTTGATGAGATTCGGAATCTTTGATGTTTTTATCCGTAAAGCGTCTGGATACACATGAGTCTCGAAAATTCCAGAGACGAGAGACGATTATTGAAATGCCTTCCCTGATGTCTTTTCCGGCCATTTCACTCAGTTTTTCCTCCATTCTTATTTTCGTCATCACTGATCCCTGATAGTGATTATCTGCGATACACGAAGGCTTTGCTAGTGTGTGTTTGTGTTCGTGAACATACTCCAACGCTACACAAACACAAGACGGTGAGTGCGTAGGCAATACGGAGAGACGCAGACTGCGCAAATACAACATATCGCCCCGTGGCCAGAGACCCAGACACTACAGTATCCAAACATTTCTTCGGCGGCACGGTGTTGCCCACACACAGATGTACGCGTAAGCCTTGGGATTATATCGCGCTTTCGTCAGTATTAAGCTTTAAGACGGTTACGGTAACCATGTTAACTCAGGAGTCACGATTGGCTGGTTTCCAAGGATATCACTTAATGGATGAATTACGCACCCGTTTAATTCGAAAAATCCTTTTGGGAATCATTTGTTGCTGTTTTTGTGTTAAGTGAAGCTAAGCGGGTAATAAGCGCTAGTTGCCTGAAGTGACGAACATTCTTTCCCTATCTGATTGATTCGATTGATAAGCTCTAGCTTTTGCTTCTCAACTTTTACAGTTGCGCTACCACTTCCAAATTTCATGTAGATGTAACCTGTTCTCTAAGAAATATAGAGAATGGTGAATAAAAGAGTCCCCTGGAATGCGCCAGGCACTTGACCTGCATTCGAAAGTGCCTATCAGTAATCATGCTTTTTTCGAACGCTTATTCAAAAAAGTCCTCCATAATTGAAGCTAATTTCTTACAAGCATTTGCTGCACCACTTTGTTCACCAAGAGATATCCTGGGAAAGAATGATATGTGGAAGACTGGAAAAAACGACCATCCGTATGATTATCAAAAATATGAAATTTCGGTTTTGGCATGAGCCCAGTAAAAGCCATGTTTTGCCAAATTTGAACTACACGCCCGGGTTATGGCACTCATGACTACTGCATGTTCAGCACAGGCTCTCCCAAATTCTCAATACCGATCGAATGCATGGCCGCGTAACCGATGGGTTCTTCATACCAAGCGTGGTTAAACTCGCCTGAGCCTCTACAAAACTCAAGAAAATGATCTGTTCGACAAATACTCTGAAATTAGGTTGATATCGGCGAAATCCAGTTTGAAAGAGCACAAAATAGAATTGATCAGCTTAAAGGACAGGACGCTGTGAGGCTTGAACAAAATGGTTACAGTTCCCTCAAAGTCGTACTCCGAAGTCAGAAAAGGCCAAATAAGCAAGGAAATGGCTGGATAATAATAAAGAGAGTAAAACGGAAATAACATGGAAGGCTCAATATGAGTAAATAATTTAAAGCTGGCATGCCAAGATCAGACGATTTGGTGGTTCTTACAAAAATTGCCCACTTGAGAGGGGCCAGACCTAGTCATACACCTTCAGGACACAAAATAGGGATGAAAAGTCTCACCAGCCAGAAGCGGTAGGTGCTCCGTCCATGTTCCACTTGATGTCTGAGCCGATGCTTCACTAGGAGTTTCCCATTTGAATTCGGTCCTGAAATACGAATTGTCTTGGTCTGAAAATGATGCGCACAAATGTTTGAAGCTCTCTGCTAAAAAGGGACCGGATTTCGTGCAACAGCCGCCGGGCCTGTGTTAGCGCCGGGATAAGCCAGAAAAACCAGTGTACGTTCTTTAAAAATGGATGCAGGGTTTCGTGCACACCATCAAACGTTGATGGTATTCAGGTCCTGCACGTTTTCCATCTTAAGGTGATGCGCAAAAATGGGTCTCTGCTGCGCTATATGTAAAAAATCATCAAAGGAAAGGGAGACTTAATCCTCCTGATTGGAGTTCACATTTGGGAGGGAGAGAGCTTTATGAGCGAGCTCGTAATCCCAAAAATAAGAGCGTACAGGACATCAAACTACCTCAGGTTATCGCAATTCTCCACAGCAAGTCTCTACCACTCATAAATTCAAACAGAAAGCTCGGATGGAAGAGGTGATATAAGTGTGGTTATCAAGGACAGACGGTCATAGCCCTACATTCCAAGCCCGAAACCTAGGAGGATAAACGGAAGTGGAACAACAATATCGAACGAAGCTCCCTAAGTGACACTTGTAATGACGGCCGCCGACGGTGTCCCCCCAACTCTTGAGTCAAGTGTTTTTGACGAGTGTTTGGGTGGCACTAACTTAGAACTAAGCACTGTTTACTGGTCATCTTGATACAGAGAGAGGCGTGGGAAAATCACTGCAAACGTCGTACAACTCACTTATTGTCAGCTGCTGGAGTTGGTAATGAGGTGGCGATACTTTGACTGAGACCATTACCCAGAGTGGCTGTGTTGAGACTGGAGCCAAGGGTTGAGCTAAGACTTGAGCCCAAAGTAGGACATAAACTTGAACCTAATGAGTTTGAATTGGCAAGTGCCGACACGTTGAACATGCCCACTCAAAGTGAAGTGCAATTGACAGCGAGTAGACACGCCCATTGAACCGTTGGCCCCGCCTCCGACGGACGCATTACGGTAGCCGTGCAGCAAGCTTTTGCCTCATAATTTGAAGAAATTTGGCCATTTCTGGCAGGATTTTTGGGGTATTGACAGCAGAAGAAAAGTCCAGAAAGTGCCTAGAATCCCGTTTGAATCTGTCCCAAGGTGAATTTTGTTTAGACCCGGGGAGAGCCGATAAATCAAGGGCCAAACAGTTCATCAGAAAAGCTGCCGATGAGCTTTTCAGGAAGTGTGAACGCCGACAAGAGCCACGACTGCTCAAGTAGAGCGGTTGTAGATCTCAAGTGAAAACCCTCGACGCTGCCACATCTACTGCAACGGGGCCCTCTTCACCAGCTAGCTAGTGGATCGTCCCTCCGCAACGCGATCTCCCCCGCAACAATTTATCTGTGTCTGATATCTCGCGCGAGTGTGCTCAACCTTATTAGTAACAAACGTGCTCAACCTTATTAGTAACAAAGAGGGTCGTTTTAACGGTAACTTGTCGGGGGGAGCGGGAGCATTTAGGCCACTGAGCCACTTACAGCACTTAGAGCTAAGCCTTTGTGTTCTTCCTGACGCTTCTCCCATTTCCTGGGCTTAGTCCCAGTGCCACTTACCATCGGCGCTGTTTGAAAGTTCTCCTAGGGCACAAGTGCTCCTTGCTGTCGCCCTTAACTCTACAGTTGTTTTCTTAGGCTTTTAATAGGGGACAGAACCCTGGCTATGGTTCCGTCAAGAGCCTGAGCTGCAACGGATCTCAAATGACCCTCCATGGTTGCATAAGAGCGCAGCATTCTTCTGAAGCCGAAGAACTAATCCATCGAAAAATCGATAAAATTCGACTTCACTTCACCTGAACCCTTGGTCCAATTCCATATCTTCATGAATCCTTAGGTCTGCTCCCCTACCCAAGTAAGTCCCGGTAATTCCGTGTCCCTCTCCCAGTAAATGCCGCGACGTAGCGAACGTGGCCTCGGATCAAGACATCCTGCACCAGACGTACTGACTTTTTATCAAGGCCATTCCACGTCTGCAACGAGAGACACTCCATAGCTGGTTATAAGACACGTTTCTGCAGGGTACCGTACTCTGAGGAGGCGGCAAAATCAAAGCGAACACCGAAGTCACGCTTGGTTTTTCCTCATGATCGACTCCCTCCAAAACGAATGATAAAGTTTCAGGTGTGACAAGATTCGCATAAGTGTCTCTTTCGGTCGATATCGATAGAAAAAACCACTTCGACACGCGATTTGTCAAGAATCAGCAAGCAAAGAAGCTGCTGCAGTACTTCACACGCAGGTTGTGCCATCGTTTTAGGAAAAACCTGGGAAGTTTCGTTTGAAGAAGGAACCCGGATTCAGATGAGATTGGAGTGCATTAGGTGTTCTTGCTAGACCTCGTTCAGGAAAACTCCCAAACAACCAAAAAGCTCAGTTTCTTCTTCCGTTGTGCGCTCCCCTGTGGAACGCAACTGCACTTGATGGGTAAGTTGAATAAAGCGGAGATTGATGTAAATAGGCCTTTATCATTCGGACTTATTGGCGCTACTTGATATCGTATTTGCTTCGTGGACCAATCGTGTCAAACGTTCAGCTTAGGGCTTCAATAAACCTAGGGCAAATTCACCTATCCCATTCTATTAAATCGTTTCCATGTGAGGGCCAATGAGGCTTTGACATAAGGATCAATGAGAAGAAAAAAATTATTAGTGTGGGAATTCTGGACACTGCCCTACCCAACATTGCAGCACCGAAAAGACCGAAGAATGCATATAGCGCCGTGGTGAACAGTCCTCGCTTCAGCTTCACGATCCCGAAATTCATGGGATTCGTGGCGCTGACGCTGTTCTTACTCAGCCATTCCTTGAACATACTTTACTATGAAGCGCTTGTTCCCACAGGATGATTACAGTAGGATCAGGGCAACAACGTATATGTGAACACTGCTGGGCTTTTTTTTTTACCATTTTTGGGCGATCCACCTTCCGTAGCTGAGCGGCATTCGAAGGGCTCCTTTTACGAGGTAAGACTGCCTTCTATAGAGATTTATAGACCTTTTCAATGTAGATGTCGAACGCATGGCTTGTCAGCAATCACCTCCAATCTCTTAAAAAATGGTGCACGCTTTTTGAAATTTCCTAAAATGATGTTACCCAGCTCTACGAAGTCCCCAAGAAAGCCCTGTTCCGGGGGCAACCGCTCACTGCTCATTACCTGAATCTAATAGAAACGGATCTACCAACAAAAAATGGCCTATAAAACCAGAATTTCCTCAAAATTATTGAATTGAGGGCTACATTCCGAAATCTATCAAAAAAACGTCAGGCAATTATCGAATAAATGTACGAATAATGGCAAGGTAAAAATGGGGTGACGGGTTGGTTGAGAATCGAAATACACTTGCGTCTTTTCTCTATGAAATGCAAATAAAAGAGGTGAATCTTGTGCTGAGGGCAGAGCTAATGTTTACTCTCCCAGCGATCCTATACAGTATTACATTTCGTGTTCGGTTCGTCGTCGCACGACCACCACACCATCGCCACTACCGCTCATCTCCATTCAAACGATTGATGGAGAAGTCGAGACGCTACAAATATACTCCGCTCTGGGTTTATTGAGCCAACGAAGAGCTAAAGCCGCTAAATTGCGCTAAAGAGTAATTTTTTTGTTCACTCATGTGCCGTTTTCACCTCATTTGGGGATAGAAAAATTATCTCAGACGTGCTGAAATTTGGGCAAAACACTGCCACAACTGGGCTTGAACCCGTCTTAGACATGTTGCGGACAGGCGTTCTAGTCGTTGCATCACCGAGACTTTGTTGCAGCTCAACCGCTCACTGCTCATTATCTGAGTTTAATAGAAACGAACCTACCAACAACAATGGCTTATAAAACCTAAATTTTCGCAAACCTATTGGTTTGAGGGCGGAGAAAGAAAGAGAGAAAGAGTTTCTGAAAGAATTGCAAAACGTTTCTGTCAGACGTTAGGCAATTAACAAACGCATGGACAAATAATGGCAAGTAAAAAATGACCAATCACTATGAATCGGAGAACTTTCGTTTTTTGAAACGCTATAGTGCTTTTTTCCGAGTAACAACTACAAAATCTGAAGAAGTTATAGCGCTTACCGATTACCCACTACATGATGAGCCTTAGCCTCCAATTTTCGCCAATTCGGTCCTATACAGTCTCCGCTTCCAGCTCTTTGTTCCCATGATTCGTGAGATTAGTGGCACTGGCGCTACTATATGAGCTTAGCCGTCTCCAGAATTTAAAGGCCTCTTCTGCGGTCTGTAGAAAGTAGGTGTTTTCCCAAAGATTTTTTGTGGAGACAATTCCGCAAAAAAGTGATATCTCTTATATTCTGAATGCCTAAGGATTAACAGGTCTTTAGGTCCATGCAAGCGGAAAGGGGCGCTTCTATCCTCAAGATAACCACGGGATCGGTTGCTGTCAAGATAAAAAAGGAGCTCAGCGTTCCGAAATCTTTCGATGATCAGAGATTAGAGATATTGCCCGCTTTCCACGCATCGAAAACCTCTTCATACGGTTCAAGAAAGGCTGCTCGCGTAGATTTGCTATCGGTCTACTAACAAACAACTTTCACATAACCACATGAATCCTTTGAGTAGCTTCGCGCCCAGCCAGAGACAGCGCTGTGATTGAAGTTGCTCTGGTGGATCAGCTCCTGCTTGAATCAGCCAAATCCTCGCTGAGTCTGTGGTTGGTTGGGTGGTCAGCAATTTCTGGTATTTATAAAACCCGAGCGTAACTTAGAGCGGAAAATCGAAAATAGCGTTCTAGGCCAAATACGCAGTTGGATGTATCAATGATGGTCTGTGGACTCCAACCATAATGTCGGAGCCAAAGGGAAGTCCACAACAGAACCTACACAGGTAGCCTTTGCTGCTATAGAAGGTGCCTGGTACGCAGTAGAGGTAAGCAGGGGTGAAAGTGGTGTGGTGGCAATAAGAGTTCCCCACCATCGCATAACCTGGGATCAGAATCAGATTCTGAGCGCACGCTGTTGAGCCGACCAAATTTTCCATCCCGCAGGCATCGATGAAGTGTGCAATAGTTATATGTGGGAAGATTTGGCTGCCTGAGTGCACATCGGCTGAGCCTGCTGGTCGCTGTAAAGGCCTACAGAGGGTTCAAGAATGCGAAGCTCTGAAAAGGATTGGGAGCATTCGTGGTTCCATTTTTCTTCACTTTTAAGCCCACCTGTACCCACTTCAAAACCAACCAAGTACTAATTCCTTGTGGAAGATCGCATCAGGACGTAAAGCACTAGAAATTTTCCTTCAGGTTTATGAAAACCTCACCTTCAGATGTTTTCTCAGTCTGTGTGTGTGTGTGGATTTTCTAAAAGGGTACACACTTGACTCGTCGAAAAAAAACCTCTGTAAAAGTTCATCGGGTCGTTGTGTCTCCGATTTCAGCTAATCCATCCGCTCTATACAAGCGCCACTGAGCGAGATGTCGTGGGAGGTCATGCCCCATCCGTTGGCTGTTTGCCGAGTGACGCAAGTCTAACATTTACTGTTCGCGACAGTCCAATCTTTGACGTCGCCCCAGGAACTTCGTGCTATATGTTGGGTTAGGTGGGAAAGTCATGAGTCGGTGCGGCTCTCTCGTTATTTCAGTGTGAACCGATAACTCGAGAACTAATGGCCCATTGGACACCTTTAGGGTGAACATTATATTTCATTAATAGTCTTATAAGAAAGGCAGAGCTCGATTTTTGCTGTGACAGCTCGTGAGATAAAAATTTCTTAAGCCTTCCGTTTTGCGGGGATGTCCTGAAAGTGTAAGAACTTCCATACCCAGGGGTCCAAAAGTGACTGTACAGTAGAAAAATACTCACTTAGGGACAAAATTTTATATGAAATGCGATAGGACTCGGAAGTAAGGAACAAGCACGGGTAAGGGATCCATGAACCCCGTAAATTTTCCTTTCTCATTCGCTTTTAGGAATGGTACCTGAAAATTCGGCTCAAATCGTGATCCTCATTGACCGATGCTTCTGTTTCATCTACAAAGGCCAAGCTATTCGAAGATGGATGGCGTTAGAAGCCGCTCCCTCTTTTGTCTGTAAATATACTATCTAGTCGGCTTTATGCGGTATCTTCCGTATTTGTCGGGTACACACAGGACGGGAGTGGAGCGCGTCTTCTTCCCTTAGCTGCTGCCGCTCATGTTTGATGAGGAGGATAACAGTCGTCAAGAGGGATAAACTTGGGCTCTTCGCGCATTGTGCTCCTGCCAGATTCATAGGGCACCCGCACGGATAATCGAAACACTATTCCTAACGAATGATTGAAGTCGGTGTGATCAATCTCAAGTATTCATGTGGAAAAGAAAGAAAATTAGAAAAGAAAGTGTGA